>JAKCPI010022780.1:0-21058 GCA_023213315.1 Euborellia annulipes
TTGGATTAGATTTGGAATAAGACTAGTCTAAGGCAATTTTAGCAGTAGCATTTTTTTGATAGAAATGAGAAAAATGGAAGACACAGCAAGATTCTAAAACGGCGTTCCCCAACGCTGGACACACCCCCTCAATTCGATTGTTAAGGGGAGCATGATCTGTTTTGAAAATTTACTTTGTGTGCTTTGTTAAAATCAAAAGAATAGCACTTGAGGAAAAAAACCAACGCTAGTTATTACTTTGAATTCGATATTAAGATTCAAAATATGACTTGTTAAGTTATATCTTTTGTTGGTCATATTACGCGGGAATCGAACTCGGGGATCTCTGGCCATCGAGAGCTTCCTTTGAACTGTGAATCAATCATCTGATTGTAGTAGAATGAGATTGAAAAAAAGAGACCAGCTTATTCCAATTTCATTTATTTCCCCCTCAAAGCTGACGTTTCGGTCCTGTTTAGGACCATCTTCAGTGCATTAATATAAAATTTCACTCGTTCTTTATTCACCTAATACAAGTCTATTTTTTTATATAGTGGATGTATTTCTAATGGAAACTGAACTCGGTGAGAACAGACACAATTTATTTTGCCATTAGAAATACATCTCACCTATTATATCAAAAAAAAAAATACATGTATTAGGTGATTCAATATATAGTTAAATTTCATATTAATGATGAAAGCTCTAATGCTCTGAAGATGGATCCAAAAGGACCGAAACGTCAGCAGGGAGGGGAGATAAATTAAATTGCAATTAGCTGCTCTCTCAATAAAGATTTAATCAACAAGTTTTAGCGTACCTGAAGATTATTTAAAAGAGAAATTAATAAATAAACGAAATTTCATCGTTTTCTCAAGATTCATTAACAGATTCGTTCTTTTTACGACAGGAATTTTATGGAAAATATTTAATGATGTATCGTCTTTATTAATCCAAATTAATTCGTATAATTATAGTTATTAAATAAATGAAATCTGTACGCCTGCTCCAAGTGATAGTCAAAAGAATAATTTATCAACAATAAATCCATAAAAAATCAATAATTTTGACTTAAACTTGATAAAGATCGTGTGCACTCTATAAAAAAGATATAAAATTACTATATTGAGAAACTCTTTTGATGTAAAAATTCAAAAAAAAAAAAAAGAAATTTGCATAAAAAGCCGATACGCCATTGCCCTTGTGTGTTTTTTTATTATTAAAAAAACATCCATTTTAAATGAAATTATTCTGTAGCTACGTATATATACCCATAAACCGAATGCAAATTTAAATTTGCCTTGTGATTAAGTAAACATGAGTTTTGTCACGTGTCAAATTGAAGGTTTATTAATTTTCTTTTGTGATTGTATCAATAAATAGAGAAGGAAAAAAAAGAAAATATTTATTGCAAATTGAAATAGGTTTAAAAGTTGATTGAGTAAGTTTACCTTTAAAATAATATTTAGAACAAGGACTGTCAAAGAATACCAACAAAATCTTAAATTATTTTAATTGCCTTAATTGGAAATATTTTTAAATATATATTTCTACATCCCATGGATTTTCTGCTAATTGGTTTCTTTGACTTTGATTGTTGACTCTTTGGACTTTGATTGTTGTTGTTTTTTTTTCTCTCTATTTATTAATCACATTAATTGGTTTCTTTGACTTTGATTGTTGACTCTTTGACTTTGATTGTTGTTTTTTTTTCTCTCTATTTATTAATCACATGAATTGGTTTCTTTGACTTTGATTGTTGACTCTTTGGACTTTGATTGTTGTTGATTTTTTTTTCTCTATTTTATTAATCACATAATTTAGAGTATTTAAGTGAGATGAGTTTTTTATTTATTATAAATAAAATTTGTTTTTTTTTTTTCTTTTGTTGCCCTAGAGAGAGAAAGAGATTATTTTTTGCTAAAGCAAGCAAGTTGTTGTTATTAAATCCAATTAAGCTCACTTAGCAGGCTTGGGACAAGTTGATTAACTCAACACAATTTTTTAGTATTATTTTAGCAAAGTGTGTGTGAGAGAGAGAGAGAGAGAGATTGTTGACCTGTTTTGAGAGTGAAAGATGATGATGATACTTTCTCCCTATTTGTTCGCCTACGGGGCAAAATAATATAGGGCAATATAGAGAGAATGAGAGAAAAAAAAATGTGTTGATAATTATTTACTTACGTACTTTTTAATCCGTGTTTAGAAGACTTGTTTTAATCACTAAACAAGCACAAAATAGCACTGATTAATTCAAAGAATTAAAAAAAACAAACAAGCAAACAGGTATAAACGTAAAGAGGCTCGGCAGCCGACTGACGAGAGAGTAGTCAGTGAAGAGACAGCGAAGATGGAGGGGGAGGAGTGGCGGCCGCCGCCGCCGCCCTCGCCGCCCCCACCACCCCCACGACGCACCTGCAGGCGACAGGTGCGTGCGCCAACGTCATCAAGATGCCTACCTGCCCTCGGCTGGGCGCATCTTGTCTTTAAAAGATTAATTACTCCCTTAAAATCCCGCTATTTAAAGAAGCTTCTGTATTTAAAAAAAAAATTTATTTTTTCATTTAATTTTAATTTTAATTTAAAAAATTTAATTAAATTTAAATTTTAATTAAAAAAAAAAAAATATTTTTTCATTTAAATCCCGCAATTTAAAAAATTTACTAATTCAATAATTGTTAATTAAATTGAAATTAAATACTATTTAAAAAAAAAAAAAGTAATAAATGCCCTTGGGCCTTGGTGAAGTGGTTAGCGCATGCTGGCTTTCTGGTGTCGCGGGTTCGCATCCCGTCACATGCGACTAAAATTTATTTTGATTGCCTATAAATTGAAATAGAGGCCTAAATAGCTTCCGATGCCGAAAAAGACCTTAAATAAATTTTTAAAAAAAGTAATAAATTTTAAGGGCCGGTTGATTCACATCTGATTAACTAGCTTTCCCTCGGACAAGCTAGTTGACTATAACTTTCAAGCAAGGGCGGATTCAGAGGTGTTTCTCGGTTGGGGGGGGGAGTAATCTGGTGTGACTGGTCACACAGCACACAATTTTTTCTCTCAAATCTCGGGGGGGGATTACTCTTTAACCCCCCCGCCCTCTTATATCCGCCCTTGCTTTAAAGTCTTTTCATGTCCAGTTAACCAATCATATTATTAAATAAGAGCCCAAGTCGTAGGTCGTAGTTAACTAGCTAAGACCCAAAGTTCGGTCTAAGGCTTATCCAAGGCGTGATATTAGAAACACAAGTCTGTTTTATATTTTTTTTTAGAAATTTTTAAATTTTTGTTAAAAAATTATTTTAGTTTTTAATAATTTTTATAAATGATGCCTTTATTAAGTTGCTAACTTCACAAATCTTTCTTTATACCTCAAATAGCTCATTATATGTGAAAACAGTGGCGTAACGTACGCCCCCGCAGACCCCGCAATGCGGGGGGCCCGGACCTTGGGGGGCCCACGGGCCGGGCCGGGCTAAAAAACTGTATCTCCTCAGGGCTCCGGTAAAAAGGGAAAAATTTAGATAAAAAAAAAATTAATGAAAATTTGTCTTTTAAAGGGCCCGCGATAAAAACGGAAAAATTTAGAAACAAAAAAAAAATTAATGAAAATTTGTCTTTGAAAGGGCCAGGGGCCCTCAGGGCTCCGGTAAAAACGGAAAAATTTAATGAAAATTTGTCTTTGAAAGGGCCCGGGCCCTCAAGGTTCAGGGATATGCTGTATTTAAAAAATATTTTTTGTAAGGTCTAATAATGGGGCCCGAAATAAAGGTTTGCGGGGGGGGGGGGCCCAGCTAAAAAACGTTACGCTAGTGGTGAAAAAACTCAATTTTTTTAACTCGAATGTTAAGCATGTTCTTGTTTACTATATCGATGATTTGCTAGTTTATTAGAACTGAAGCCACCGGCCCTAAATCTCGTAAATATTTAATTTTAAAGAATGAATTAGAGTGAAAAGATTTCAACGAAAAGAAAAAGGGTATCTGAAGAGCTAAATAACCCTAAAGGGGGCCTCAAAGGAGTAGAATGAATGCCGCTCGTGAAAAAGCCAGTAAAATCAGGTCAACGTTTGATGAATTCCCTTTTAAGGACAAATTCTTCCTATGCCTGGCCTGGCGCCTCTTTTGAAAACTCCTCGAGGAATTTCTTACCTGAATTTAAAGAAATTTCCTTCTACTGCATATTGGTGATTTGGAAGAAAATCAGCAAAATGCAAAAATTAAATTAACATTTGCATTTTTTCACCAAGATCGTTGATACCAAGCAATGCCAAAGCACATTTGAATCGTGGATTGGTGGCCCATAGAAACACGCATGTGGAACGTCCCCCGGTACCCATCGATTTCAATAATAATAAAAAAAAAATCTAATCTTATTGGCCTCAAAGGGTAGAAAAAAAAAATTATCTCCTAGCATTTTTAAGATAACCACGTATTTGTAGGTTATCCGAAAAAGTCAAGACAATAAGGAAAGTCATTCCTTACTTTAATTTTTACCCTTATGCATATTAAATGATGATGAAAAATTTTTAAATTGTGTAAATTTTTTAAAATTACCTTTACTTTTCAAGTCAAAAGGATATAAAGTTTTTTTATTCGTTTATATCTCTGGAGTTGAGGAATGGTAAAAATAGCGAGGCCATTTATATAAAAGAAGAAGAATTCTGGATCCAATAAGGATGAAAAAAACAACTTTATTGAGAACCACAAATTTCTCAGCAAATCTTTTGAACCTTAGTGATTATAATTAAGGTGTTTACTCTGGATCAAATGTGATAACGATTAGAAGATTTGTAATTAAAAAAACGTATAAGATTATACATCTACGACTTTACTAAGATAAGATTTCCTTAATCTTGACGTTAGTCATTAAAAAAAGGAGAGTCTTGCTACCTCGTTTAATCGCTTCAATAAGTCATTTCATTTATATTTGGTCTAGTTATAGGTTTTTATTTGTTTCATTCAGATGATACGATGGACTATTACCTAGCTACTCATTCTCTCCTTCTCTCATGATATCCAGGAACAATTTGTGGAAATATTAATCAAAAATCTAGTGTAACTGGTCGCTCACAACTTTCTCTTACCTTCGCTAATCGAAAGTTGTGGTCTGTGTCACAACAGATTTTTGTGTCGACATACAAGATTTCAATGGCAAAATGAGAATATACATTTTAAAGAGCATCGAAAAAATCATTGATTTTTGAATTTTAATCAAATTCGTTGGATCAAATTTTGAGAAAATCGAAAAAATCTGAAAAAGTGCATCAGTAAAGTACTAGTACTCTTTGGCTGATTTTGTTTAAAAGCTTATTTTCACGCTCCAGGGAGATGCCTAACTTAAATATAAAATTTCAGCCTCATAGCTCAATTCCTTCATCCTTTAAATTGAACACACACAGTCAGACCATGTCGCGAAAACCACTTTTTTGGATTCAGGGGACCCTAAAACGTGTATATCCGTCAAAATATATAGAGGTAAGAGAAGGTCAAAAGCTATATAGACTCTAGAATGTCCGTCTGTGGACCTGTCTTGATCAATGAGGACAGACGGACACTCCGCTATTATATATATTAAAGATTTATTTGTGGCCTTTTAATACAAATTTCCATTACTTATGATATCTTGCCTTATAGGCAAGTTGGTTCTTAAGTATCAAGCGTGTTTCCTACCCTAATAATAAGAGTAAGAACCAGGGGCGTATATAAGGGGGGGGGGGCGGGGGGCCCGGCCCCCCCCGAAATTTCCCAAACACATATACATATATAGGGGTATACAGACATCAGCGCAACAAATTTTTCCGCAGGGTGGAAAACTTTGATTCCGCAAAAGAAAAAAATGTTCCGCAAAAAATTTCGTGTGAAAAAAAATTTAGTTTCTTAAAAAAAAAATTTTCCGCAGAAAAATTTTTGAGTTCGGGCCCCCGAAAAAAATTTCTATATACGCCCCTGGTAAGAACGAAAAAAGACGACGATGGCAAGTGATTTGGAATGCAAACAACATTAGAGTAACGTGTGATGAATGATTCAGCCACAATATAACAATAGCACAAAGTGTAATTGAAACAAGAATAAAATTATAAGGATGAGAAAGAAGCAATCTCACACTTGACTTGTTCTTCTCAAAGTAGAAAAGAATTATGTAGAAAGATTCTCAACGAAGTTTTTAAAATAAAAATCTGGTGTGACTGGCGCACAGCATACAACTTTCTCTTACCCTTCGGTAAGAGAAAGTTGTGCACTGTGCTGGTCACACCAGATTTTTTGTGTCGAGATATATTTAGTTTCCGATAGCACCTTAGTTTCAAACTTGCATTTTAAATGTTGACTGCTTCAAATAAACTATGGTTATTTTTCAAAATTTTAATCTCATATTTGGACATTTTATACACAATATAGAATCGTAAATAAATACAAAATTTCATAAGAATTGGAAAAAAAATTTTTAAATGCGTAAAAAGTTTCAAAGGGGACCCCCTTTTGAATCGAAATTAACATACAAATCCCTATAGGAAATTAACATTAGGCCTATGAGAGAAGGCGGAGAGACAGGCGATAATGTTTGCAAGTGAGAGAGAGAGAGATATATATGTTTTCTCCTAAGCAATTAAAGACACAAATAAAATAAAAATAAATGGGAATTTAAATAATAATTGATTTTTAATCTAATAAAAAGAAAAAGATTTAAATTCGGTTACCATGGCAACCAGTTCTATCTTTCCTATGAAGAACAAGAGTAAAGTGGTCTTCAGAAGATTTCAACGGCAAAATGAGAATATACATTTTAAAGAGCATCTAAAAAATAGTTCATTTATGAATTTTTAAAAAAATCCTTGGAGGGAATTTTGAGAAAATCGAAAAAAACTGAAAAAGTACATCAGTAAAGTACTAGTACTTTTTGGCCGATTTTGTTCAAAAGCTTATTTTGAGATTCTTCAAAGGTACCTAAGTTAAATATAAAATTTCAATCCGGTAGCTCAATTCCTTCATGCTAAAAAAATGGTTCCACACATACAGACACACAGACACACACACACACACACACACACACAGACCAATTTGCGGGACCCACTTTTTTGGACTCAGGGGACCTCAAAACATGTATATCCATCAAAATCTCGACATCGAATTTTTGACATGATCGCAATACTTTCTCTCTCTATATATTTCATATATAGGGTAAGAGAAAGTAAAAATAAAATAGTTTTTTTTAAATTGTTTTATTCCTAACACCGAAAACCTGTGAAACGAAAGAAGCTGCAGCAAGTTCGAGTAGAAAAGAATTTTAATGCAATTCCTTTCTCAGATAATCTAGTTTTTTTTTTTTTTTTTTTAATTTAAAAAATATTTATTTAATGTAAACAAATCCTCAAGCAGGCATTGTATTGGAATATTGGATCTCACTACAATAATTATTAAAAATTCAATCAGTTTCGCTTGTCCTCCGCTAGAGTGCAGCAGTAGAGAAGCAAGTAAATTTCAGTTGACCAATTCGCCACAAGAGTGCAGCACA
Source organism: Euborellia annulipes (assembly GCA_023213315.1). Taxonomy (NCBI): domain Eukaryota; kingdom Metazoa; phylum Arthropoda; class Insecta; order Dermaptera; family Anisolabididae; genus Euborellia; species Euborellia annulipes. The sequence goes on from JAKCPI010022780.1 coordinate 7,489, forward strand.
GATCTGATCACTTTTATATACAAATAGCAAGTAGAATAGGAGAGAGGGTAAAAGGATAAATAACACGCAACACAAACATTTTTATCCATGAAATCTGGGGTCAATATATTCTAATCCATTGATTTATCTCTCTCTCTATCTCTCTGCCGCATTCTTTTGAGGTTAAACGGCTGATCATATATAGGAAGAAGTGAATATTAATTGGACCCTGTTATGCAATAGTGTGTCAAGCGCCAAAAAATTAAAAATTGAGTTTCAAATGCAATAACTAATAGTATTTTTTTATGAAATATATCCTAAAAAAATTTATATTTAATGTTGCTTGCACAATTGACAAAAAAAAATTATATATAATCCAATGAAAACAAAAAACTTTAATGTTAATTTTCTCAAATCTCGGTAGCCGGCGCTTGACACACTAATGCCTAACAGGGTCCAATTAAATCAAATTATATACTTATTTCACAATTTTTTTTTTGTCTCATATTTTGCAACACCTTAGGGGTTGAGTTTTGAAATTAGGTAATTATTCTACTAGTAAAATGTTGTTAGAAATATTAGCTAACTTTCCTATACCTTCTCTTGGATACTATTATCATTGTCCAAGTCAAATGAAATAGAGAGATGGATGACCTATTGAGAGGAAGTGGCCGCTGCTACGTCTTTGAATGGTCCATTGACCCATATGACCAAATTAGAAAAAGAAGCCTTTACAGGTAAAGTTTAGAAAATAAAAAAATATCGATGTGAACTGAGTTATTAGTTCCATTCACCTTGAGTGTTGCTATTGGTTTGAGTTTATTAATTTTTTTCTCGTACACCCAATAACTGAGAGTGAAAAATATTCATTAGTGAGTGAGTAACAGTCATTTAAATAGAAGGCCATAGGTTCCCTGCATAAATAAGTAAGCTATAACCAGTCTAAAAACGAATCTGCCTTCTTCAGATATAAATTAAGATACAATCACAAAGCGTCGTGCATCTAGCAAAACTGAAACTTCGGAGGGCTTTCCGCCTAGCCAGGGAGCTGCGCCCCCTGAACCCCCTTTCTCGCCTCCGGCGGGCAAGTATATTGCCAATTTGGAATATTTCTTGTTGCAATGCAAGTGTTAAGGCGGGGCAAGAGCGAAGGTGTTACGCATGTTTTTCCCGCTAAGATGGCGTAGAGTGTCATTAAAAGTACGCCCAAAAAATCAAGTAATTCAAAAATTTGCCAAGAGATGTCAGAATGGTAGCTAATAATATTTAATGCATTTGGTTAATTTTCATTGATCTTTTAACAATAAATACTTTATAAATGTTATTATATATTATGTATCTTTTATAAAACCATAAAAATATATAAATATAGGCCAGATATAGGCTATTAAGGGATCGGCTGTTAGACTAGCCTGCCATCTATTGCAAGAATGCTGAACTAATTTGACATTTGATTTTTAAATAAATCATCTAAGCTTATTTTAAAAATTTCTTAATTAATATGTGATTAATAATAACAATAAATTCATTTTTAAATTTAAAAAAAATTAAAGATTATTGGGACAGATTGTTTTTTGTATTTGCTTGATAACAAAAAAATTAATTACGATAATTTTTTAATAAGTCATTAAACAAATTATAGCTTGATGTCCCAATAATCTCATATGAATTTAATTCATTTAAAAAAAACCGCATTGAAAAATTCCTTATAATAGTCTAGTATTTTTTAAAGTACGTTTAGACGTCGTTCCTGAAACCCCCTTAAGATATTAAGGTGCGCGTCTCAGGGTGCTAATTTTGAGACTTTCCAGCGGCCACAATTTTGAAGCTATCGACCTCAAATTTTTTAAATTAAAGCTATTTAAAATATCTACAACTTATAGAAGCCCTTTTTTTGATTTTCGAAAAAAAAAAATTTTTTTAGATTAATCGCATTAAATAAAAGATATTTTAAAAAAAGGAGCTCTATAAGTTGTAGATAATTAAATTAGTAATCATTGTGTTAAAAAATAATTAATTTTTTGCCTTTAATTAATTAGCTGGAAAGTCTAGAATGATGCAATTTGTCCCTTGTTTTCCTATGGGGAACACTAACGCCATCTCTTGCCGCCTCGAGGAACTCGGTAGTCAAAAGCTTTCTAACGACTTTTCGAGACGCGCACCTTAAGAAAGGATCTTGAGCTCAAGCGACTGGGCACAGCACAAAAGGGTATGGGTATTTATGACAGTTCGAAGATGGAAGTATTATTAAGGCGGAGGGTAAAAAAAAAAAAATTCCAAGGCATATACAGCCAAAATTATTTCTTTTATTGTAATGTTTCGGCCACTGGTTTAGGCCATCTTCAGAGCCAGAGACGAGAATAAATGAATTCTTGAATGAAAATTATTGAATGAAAATTAAAATTTCATTTATTCTAACATCCGGCTCTGAAGATGGCTTAAACCAGTGGCCGAAACGTCACAATAAAAGAAATAATTTTGTCTGCATATCACTTGGAAGATTTTTTTTACTCCACTTTAATATAAATTTATATTTTTTAAAATTTAAAAATGTTTGTTTTTGTATTATTTTACAAAATGAGGAGGGGGGGGGGGAGGCGTCATATGATTAAATATGTTTTAATCAAAAAGTTTGGAAACCACTGCTATAACCTATAGTAGACTTGTTTTATACTATTTGAAGAAAATAAATATTTTTAATTTTCATTTTTTTTTTTTTTTAAAGAAGGTCCCTCCCCTCCCCCTCTGACTCAAATTCGTTCCGGGGCCCCTGTATAGAAGATAGAAGATATAGGGTAAGCAGGTGGCTGCCGGATAAAAGCAGATTTGACGATATCCACGTCCTCTCCATTTCTAATTAACGTTTTATTTATTTTTGACCAGCCACTTTTCTGATTTTCATAACACAAAGCAATTCTCTCATCTTCTTGGCTTCTTATATTTGATTTGATTTAATTTAAAAGTTAAAATTGAAAAAAAAAAAAAAAAAAAAAAGATTCTTGATCGGACAAATTCCTGCATGTCTCCTGGCGGATTTGCTTACTTGCTTGCTTGCCTCTCTCTCTCTCTCTCTCTCTCTCTCTCTCTCTTGCACTGTTCATCGTGAATGGAAACACAAATGAGTCAAATTCCTTCCCACTCTCTTTTTATAATAAACGAAATAGAAAGGAACAAAAACACCTTTTAGCTAATCCATAAACTAAAAATTAACTGATCTCAATCTTTTTGTAGAATTCTATTTGTATTTTCTCTACAACGTTAATTTCTTGAATGCTAAGGTCATTAGACTTCACAAATGTATTCTACATAAATCAATCTCTTGACCTGAGGGTCAAGTGTTCTTTTTTCTTGACTGTTAAAAAAAAAAATAAAAAAAAATTCTATTTATTTTTGTTTTCCGGCATCTGTGTATATTTAGATTTGGTTTAGATTTATTTAAATTACACTGGCTGCCACTTGTGTATTTTTTAAGAAAGGTTTTGTAATTGATAAAAATTTATTATGAACTTATTAGCTGGATTATTATAAAATGAGGCAGACAAGGTGAACAATAAAAACAAAAATTTATATTTTGTTGACGTTTCGAGTGCCCATCGCACTCATCCTCAGGACCTTTGGCCAGTCAAACCAATTTATTATAATAGATATTTGTTTACATAAATTACAAAATCTTAGGTGCCCAAACATTTAAGGGGGTTCAGGACCGACGTCTAAACGTACTTTAAAAAAAAAACTAGACTATTATAAGGAATCCTTCAATGCGGTTTTTTTTTTTTTTAAATGAATTAAATTCATAAGAGATTATTGGGACATCGAGCTATAATTTGTTTAATGACTTATTAAAAAATTATCGTAATTAATTTTTTTGTTAAAAATTTTTTGTTTTAAAAATGAATTTATTGTTATTATTAATCACATATTAATTAAGAAATTTTTAAAATAAGCTTAGATGATTTATTTAAAAATCAAAAGTGTAATTAGTTCAGCATTCTTGCAATAGATGGCAGGCTAGTCTAACAGCTGATCCCCTTTTAGCCAATATCTGGCCTATATTTATATATTTTTAGGCTTTTATAAAAGATACATAATATATAATAACATTTATAAAGTATTTTATTGATAAAAGATCAATGAAAATCAACCAAATGCAATAAATATTATTAGCTACTATTCTGACATCTCTTGGTAAATTTTTGAATTACTTGATTTTTTGAGCATACTTTTTATGACACACAACGCCATCTTATCGGGAAAAACATGCGTAACACCTTCGCTCCTGTTCCGCCTTAATATGAACTAAATTTATTTTTTAACAAGATTTGGCATAAATACAAAAATCAGTTAAATTTAAATATGCAAATAAGTTGGTATTAAATTTATTGGCCTATTTCTGATATCGCAATATAACAATTCAAAATTTCGATTTTATAAGGATTTTATAAATAAATAAATAAAATATTGAAAAATGAAAAGATTATAATAAAATTTTGTCGGGAATTAAGCCATATTTGTTTTTATTTTGTTTAAATTTCAATTATTTGTATTTGTACAAATAAAAACCAACATCATTTTTTGACCGAATGGCCAATAAATAAAAAGAAATTCTTCGTTTCATTATTAGAAGATAAATTGATTTGTACTTGGACAATTGTTGTAAACGTTGATTCTTCATTTCCAAAATGAAAAGATGTGAAACCTTTCTACTTCAAAAAAGAAAGGGATTAATAAACAGTAATCTGATGCTACAAATTATTTCCCTGTAAATGATTATTCATGGCCCATGATTCAATATAGCTATGCCGATTATATTGTATTTGTTATTCAGAGAATATACTCGTAACAACAACGAAGATTTTTTTATGTTGAAATTATACATAACTTGGCTTTGTAATACAAATACCTTTCATAAGTTCTCTTTGATGGCCAGGTCTACACGTGGACACATCCACGGAGTTGAAATTTTCATTTACCTGAAACAAACAAATAAAAGTCAATTAATAAAATGATTCTAGCAAATAAAACATAGAAATATAGAAATTGTTGTTGGTGCAAATTGCTACATTTTCATTAAACAAGGTTTGAGAAGAAAATCATTACTATAAGCTTATATAAGTTTATATATAGTCACTGACTTTCTCTGTGTAGTGTGTATGTGCCTGTCAAGGCGCTGATTGGCCAGAGAAAAAGGAAGTGGAGTCAGAGAGGAAAATTTAAAACTTTAAAAATTGCTAGCCTTCGATATTATGAAAAAACTAGGATCCGACTAAAACAAGATTTTCAGCCGAAACCGAATTTCGGCCTCAATCTTAGTTTCAGCCGAAACTGTAACCGAAACCGAAGCTTGTATTTCTTATACAAAATATATATCATTTTACTTTTTTACTTTCTCTTACCCTATATATTTTTTTTTTTTTGAAATTTTTTCCGCCCTCCCGGAAAAATTTTTTCCCCTTCCGCGAAAATCATTTTACCTTTTCAGACTCAGGTTTCGGCTACCTTTTGACCGAAACCAGGATTTTTGGGCGAAACCGAATATTCGGTCGGTTCCTAGAAAAAACTTAGTTCCGTATTCAGAAACGCACCAAAGTTCAAAAAAAAAAAAGATTTAATTTTTTTTAAATAAAATTGATGTTAAGTGGGCCCTTAACATGACTTGCATACTCAGAAAGGAATCGCAGAGAGATGTAGCCGCCGCCACTTGGAAAGTGATCTCCTATTTAAAAAAAAGAGCGAATTTTGTCTCTTTAGACAATCCTTTTCACTTGCCTGTTGGTGTGGTTGCCTACAAGCAAGCAAACAGCCTTCTCTTCCCATTCATTAATGCATTCTCTTTTATTGCTCTCTTAATCCCCGTTTGACGTTTTATATCAGAAGTCGGGAAACTACGGGCTTTTTACTGTGGAAGAAATCACAAAATATGATGCGGCCATTACAGAACCAAGAGTAGCCTCCTATACAGTTGTAACAAATTAATCTATTGATATAACGAGACAATGAAAATCTTTGTAAAAAAACACACACTCACACTCACATACACACAGTCTTTTCAGCAACTTAGGTCTTTTAATATTTTAAACGATACCCGTTATTTGTAAATACCTAGTATATCCATTGGGGGTGTAATTTAAGCCATTTGGTATCCATATGTTTAAATAAAATCATCGGACTACCTCAACCATTGGCATACAAGGCAGATACGCTACCAACTACGCAAAGCCCGAGGGCTACAATGAAAATCATGATAAGAATAATGATAAAAGGAAAAAAAACAAAAAAACTGGTATGACTGATCGCACATCACACATCTTTCTCTTGCCTAAAGTAGTGTTCTGTGATTGTCGCACCAGATTTTTTGTGTCCACATATATTTAGTTTCCACCAATATATTAGAATTAATAATGTAAAATTGCTTTTAGTGTAGAGGTTAAGCGTGCTAATCTCGTATACCAAAAGTCGTGGGTTCGGACCCCAGGCAGTCTGATGATTTTATTGTATTTAAGTCATTTGGATACAAAATGGCTTAAATAAGATTGCCTGAACCCCCAATAGATATTATAAATAATAAGGGTTATCGTTCAAACAAATTTTGAGAGCAAACTGAGAATATACATTTGAAAGAGCATCTAAAAGATAATTCATTTTTGAATTTTAAACAAAATCGTTAGAGCGAATTTTGAGAAAATCGAAAAAAAACTACATCAGTAAAGTATTATTACTCTTTAGCCGATTTTGTTCAAAAGCTTCGCGTCACGTCCCAGGGGGGGGGGGGCGTCTAACTTAAATATGAAATTTCAACGTCCTAGCTCTTGTCATTTTAGAGATATTTTGTTCACAGACAGACAGACCATGTTTAGAAAATCACTTTTTTGGATTCAGGGGAACTCAAAACGTGAAGATCCATCAAAATCTCGACATTGGATTTTTGAAATGAAACCAATACTTTCTATTAATATACTATATATAGGTAAAAAAAAGTAAATAAATTCAAAATTGAAGAAATTTTCAAAATTCACCAACTTCTTTCAGGCCCCCGGGTGTGGCGTAGTAGGTAGCGCGCCTCCCTCCTATACCAAACGTCGCGGGTTCGGACCCAGGCAGTCCGATGATTTTATTTAAGCCATTTGGATACCAGATGGCTTAAATAGAAATGCCTCAACCCACAATAGATAATATATATTACAACGGTTATCGTCTAAAGTCTTAAATGGCCTCAGATGCCGAAAAGACTGTGTGAAGTGTGTGTGAGTGTGAGTCCGAATGAGAAAAAAGTGTGAATGTTTTTTAATAAAAAAAAAAAAAAAAAAAAAACTTCTTTCAGAGAGGTTTTTTTTTAAACACTCACACTTTTTTCTCATTCACACTCACACACACATTCACACAGTCTTTTCGGCAACTCAGGCCATATAAGACATTTACGATAACCGTTATTGATTTAATATACATATAGGGGTCCAGGCAATCTTATTTAAGCCATTTGGTATCCAATTGGCTTAAATAAAATCATCGGACCATCGACGTTTTGTATATGAGGTTATCACGCTAACCTCTACACCAAGCCCCGAGGGCTTTCAGAGAGGTGAATTGCAAAGTATTCCAAGGGGCATTTCTCTCTTTGTTGTCAGGTAATTATTAATAAAACAGTAGCTAAGGACGTGGGGGGTGATCAACCTAGAAACTAATAAACTCTTATGTAAGAAGAAAAAAAGTAAAAGAATGGAGTCGCGTTTCTTTTCGGTCGCCGACCTTCTCAACAACTGGCATGGGCTCTTTGAAGTGCGTGGGAGAATAGCGAGATCTCATTCTCTCTCTCTCTCTCTCGCTCTCTTTACTTTACTGAATGATTCTCATAATCAAGGTATCGATTATCATAATATCTTTATTATTATTGTAACAAGATTATCATATTAGAATGAAAAGAAGAGGTGGGGTAGGAGGGGGGGGATTGAACTGCAATTTGTCGCTGTAGATAATTAATAAAGGATGTATGGAGACAGGCAAAAAATAAAAAGCTGTCTATAAACTAAATGCTGAAATTCGGACCTTAAAACTATAAAGTATCCACTAACCTGATTTGTTTCATTGAAATAAATAAGAATTTAGTGATTATATTATCACGCGAGAGAGGTAAGATAGAAATACATTAATTTAATTGAGTTTTCTTTAGTTTCTGGAACGTATTAAGCGATATTATTAATTATTATAGATATTCATTTGACGAAGAGAAAAAGTGAGGTTATAGTATATTCCCAGTTTCTTTATAATTTAACATCTGACAGCCAAATCTACCAACGTATATATTATTTTTATTTTACGATATTTAAATATTTAAACATTTTTTGTTTTGTAACCTAATATTAACAATTAAAATTTAAAGAATACAAATATAATTACTATTTTTATTTCTTTTATAATTTTGGTACTATTATAAATTATACAATTTGACAATGCGCCCTTGCGGTCAAATTGCCAACTACATAGAGAGCTGTCATTTTCGGGGGCCCAATTGTTTTGCATCTATCTATATATCTTAACAGTAGGGAATAGTTAACCGTTCCTTTAAAAGTTGCTTTAGCAACAGCCTATGATTTTAAAGCTCAAAGCGATGTTTACTAACAGACTTTTAAATGTTTACAGAACTGTTTTCTTGCAACCCGGCATGAACCTTTATATTTAAAGATGGTTGAGAAAATGACTGTTTAACTATAGCGAATAGAGGCTAGGAAAAATCAAATCAGACAAAAACTAGATCAATTTTTATCCTTTATTTGATCGTCGACGTTTCGGACGCCAGTCGCGCCCTTCCTCAATCGTCAAGCAAATACAGGTAGAGGTATTTCATGCACGATTTCAATAATATACGTCCATCTGTATTTGCTTGACGATTGATTGTCCTGAGGAAGGGCGCGACTGGCAGGTGATAAAAATTGATCTAGTCTTTGTCTGATTTGATTTTTCCTGGCTGCTATTCGCTATCCTTATTTATATTTAAGTTAGGCACCCCCATGGGACGTGACACGAAGCTTGTGAACAAGATCGACCAAAGAGTACTAGTACTTTACTGATGCACTTTTTCAGTTTTTTTCGATTTTCTCAAAATTCGCTCAAACGATTTTTTTTTTTAAATTCAAAAATCAATTATTTTTCTAAATTCTCTTTAAAATGTTTATTCTCATTTTGTCATTGAAATCTTCTGAAGACCACTTTACTCTTGTACTCCATAGAGAAGATAGGAGAAATGGTTGCCATGGTAACAAAATATAAATATTTTCCCATACTTATAAATTTTACATCTTGAAAATCGAATGTACCTTACTGCCGGAAACTAAATATACGTCGACACAAAAATGTCTGGTGTGACAAGCACAGAACACAACTTTCGATTACCGAAGCTAAAAGAAAGTTGTGTGCTGTGTGACCTGTCACACCAGAGTTTTTCTTATTAATTATTAATCCTAAAAATTTAGTTTTTCAGCCTGTTGTTTGTGTTGAAGAGATATGGGGGAGGGGAGAGGAGGGGGAGGAGAGGGGAGAGGGAGGGGGAGAGCGCCTTGCCTGCTTGCTCTACGGCCTTGCATTTGAACCCACTCCTTATTGACTCCTTGGATTGCAAACAGGCTGGCGAGTCACTCCAATCCAACGCAACGCTCTCTTGTTTCCTCCTCGGGGCTCAATTTGCACCACACACACACACACACACACTCGAGGACTCTCTCGGGCTAGTTCGGTCACGATTTTAGGTCAAATTAAAATTCGACCTCGAAAATCCTATACAGGACCAAAATCCACCTGTCAAGTGACTGCCAATGTGATTAAGTTCATTAAATAATAAGTGACAAAAACAATTATTCTTTATTATAGGTCTACTTAATTATTGTTTTATATTTTATTAATAATAACTAACAACAACGCCCTCGGTGCTTGGAGTAGTGGCTAGCGTGCTGGCCTTCTATACCAAAGGCCCCGCGGGTTTGGATCTCAGGCAGTCCGATGATTTTATTTAAGCCATTTGGATTCCAAATGACTTAAATAAAAATACCTAGTCAACCCGCGGCCTTTGGTGTAGTTGCTAGCGTGCTGGCCTTCTATACCAAAGGCCGCGGGTTTTTCCGGATACTCCGGGCAATCCGATGATTTTATTTAAGCCATTTTGGATTCCAAATGGCTTAAATAAGAATGCCTGGACCCTCAATAGATAATTGGCCTACTAAAATACCTAGTATCGTAAAAAGTCTTATATGGCCTGAGCTGCTAAGAAGTGTGTATGAGTGTGTGTGTGAGTGTGAATGGGAAAAAAGTGTGTTGTTAAAAAAATCCAGTGTGACTGCAAATACTTCAGCCCACAACTTTCTCCTTTACCCACTTTGGCAAAAGAAAGTTGTGTAATGTGCTTGTCACACCAGATTTTTCATGTCGAGATATAATTAGTTGCTCTTAGCACTTTAGTTCCAAACTTAATCACGCAATGATTCATAGATGGCGCTGCGCTACGAATCCTTCCACATCAGTAAAGTGTATTTGAAAACGATTTCCACGAAAAATTTCACTGATATACTTTTTAAAGAGCGTAAAAAAAATAGTTGATTTATGAATTTTAAACAAAATCGTTGAAGCGGATTTTGAGAAAATCGATAAAAAGTGAAAAAGTACATCAGTAAAGTACTAGTACTCTTTGGCCAATTTTGTTCTAAAGCTTATTTTCACCCCTTGGGAGGGTGCCTAACTTAATTCTAAAATTTCAGCCTCCTATCTCATTCTTTAAATTGAACACAGACACACAGACAGACCATGTGGCGATGACCACTTTTTTGGATTCAGGGGACCTCCAAAACTTGTATATCCCTTCAAAATCTCGACATCGAATTTTTGACATGTGAATCACAATACTTTCTCTCACTATATATTAACATATATGGAGGTAAGAGAAAGCAAAAACCGAGTATAGAAAAACTTTATTCTAAACTCAAATGGTCCGATGTGTATGAAATATCGGGGTCTATTATTTATTATTCAACGCATATGTGGGTAAACAGAAAATTAGTGTCCCAATATTAGATAGATAATCCACCTCTGATTGAAGTATACAATTAATGTGAATTGAGGGGGGGAGTTAATGGAGAAAGTGTGTGCAGGGGTGGGTGAGTGGCACGGCACACATGGTAACCGCCATGTCCGTTGGAGCCCCCCCCCCCTTCGGGCTTGCCTGGCCATCCAAACAGCAAAAGCAAAAAGCAGCAGCTGCAGTGGCGAGGGGACACGACGCGTGCCTTCCGTTCACGTCTCCGCCCCCAGGGAGACTTGAATGCCTCGGGAGGCAGATGCTGACGCGTGCTCGATCGACTAATCGATATCAAAATTTAAATGTTAAGAACCTTTAAGAAGACACACGGCCGTTATTGAATTGCATTTTGTTTCTATGAGAGTTTATAAAAAAAAATCCCGAGAGAAACATTTTTAACGTTATTTTTTATTGTTGGATTAAACCCTAAGGATCGGTTGTTTTTTGGTCTAGTCAAATAGCAAACTTATCCGAAAGATAGCAAACAAGAACACGCTTAAACTTCGAGTTAAAAAAAATGAGTTTTCCACATACAGTACCGGTCAAAAAAGTGTCAAGTTCATGTTTTTTTGGCTTTAACCCATCCAAAAGTGAACCAATTTTGATCAAATTTTCACAGAAATTTCTATTTTTTTGATATTATTTTAGTGAATAATCCAATGCATAATCAAAAATCTGGTGTGTGACTAGTCGCACAGCACACAACTTTCTCTTAGCTTCGGTAATCGAAAGTTGTGTACTGTGCTTGTCACACCAGATTTTTTGTGCGTCGACTTATATTTAGTTCCCGACAGTACAGTACATTCGAATTTCAAGATGTAAAATTTATAAGTATCAGAAAATATTTATATTATCCTATCTTTTCTATGAAGTACAAGAGTAAAGTGGTCTTCAGAATATTTCAATTTCAAAATGAGAATATACATTTTAAAGAGGGCCTAAAAAATAATTGATTTATGAATTTTACTCAAAATCGTTTGAACAAATTTTGAGAAAATCGAAATAAACCGAAAAAGTGCATCAGTAAAGTACTAGTACTCTTTGGCCGATTATATTAAAAAGCTTTCTGTCAAGTGCCAGGGGGTGCCTAACTTAAATATAAAATTTCAACCTCCTAGCTCTTTTCGTTCTTGACATAAACAAATTTATTAATTTCTCCTTACAAACAAGCAAAAATTTAATGTAGCCAAACAAAATCGCCAAAATACATAAAAATATAACAACTAGGTCTATATATTAATATGTTGTGACAAACTCCTTTCATTTAACAAAAATTAAACAAAATAAAACAAGCTTGTGTTCTTAATCTCCCTCCTTGTCTTAGCTATCTAACTCCGATTTGGGCTTCTATTTAATCATATAATTAGCTTAACTAGATGTGAAAGATTCGAAAGTCATAGTCAACTAGTTTATCCGAGGGATAGCAGGTTATTATTTGCTTATTATTAAATGCTTGGTAAATGCCCATGCCGCAGAATCAGTGGTGCCCTCATGGGCGTACTTAGGATCAAATCTAAGGGGGAGGGCATGGTCAGGTCATGGTCGTCCAGGGGGGGGGGCAGATCATGGTCGTCCAGATTGGGACATAGCTATTTTTTACATAGAGGGGTAAACATTCGAATCAAAGGCCTAAAAACCCTCGAGTCCTAACAAAAGAATCATTCGCCGGATAGCGATCCTGTTGTTTCGTTTCACCACTTTATAAACGTTTAATTTTTACAGCTACAAGGGGCAGCTGCCCCCTGGCCTACGCTGGGTACGCCCATGGGTGCCCTGTATATTATTTATCTCGATACTGCCCAAGGACAAAATAGCAAAAATGAGTTATGTGTGTTCAGCGTTTTGAGCTTTGTTTGACAGTCTAATTAAAATTGTGCTATCTCAAAAAAGTGTTTTTTTAGTCATTAAATTTTTATAGATATTTGAGAAATCCTTAGGAATTTATTAGAGTAATAGTAACTTTCAACCCAACACTGTGCAAATTTATGCAAAAAGGATTAGAAATTCTGAGAAGTGTCTTTCAAAATAGTGTAAAATTGAGGAAAGTTATGAGGTTTTTCGTTTTTTTTGTCTTTATTTCCAGAACATCGTTATATCAGAGGCAAAAATACTTTAAAGTGGGAAAGCGTTGTCAAAAGAATACAATATTTTTGCCCTGGGGCGTTAGCACAAAGGTCTTGTTCTAGGAGTTATCAAATATAATTATAAATGTAAAACAAATGATAAACATGAATAGAGAATGTATTGTGTGGCCACACCTATTTTTTCTCTTTAGGAATTCATTATTCATTCAAAAAAAAAAAGAAAAAAACTCTCCTAATAGAGCACTCACTACTCAAGATGGACCGAAAATATTTCCTCCAGAGAGCGAGCGAGCGAGCGAGTCAATTACAAGAGCGGATCGGCCGGTCATATTTCTTATGTGACCCTCAACAGAATGAATGATTCATGACAGAACGAAAAGAAAAGACCAAAAAGAAAAAGGTTAATGCCCTAATGTTTTGGGGACTTGGTGATATCGCCGAGGGACGTAGG
>JAKCPI010022781.1:0-10404 GCA_023213315.1 Euborellia annulipes
ATTTGAAATATATTGTAATTATAAAAAATCTGCATTTATACAGTGTGCCGTGAAACTTGTTACGCTTGCTTTTATGATTTTCTTTTTTTTTTTTTCTTTTTTAAACATTCACACTTTTTTCTCATTCACACTCACACTCACACACACATTCACACACAGTCTTTTCGGCAACTCAGGCCATTTAAGACTTTAAACGATATCCGTTATTGATAAATATACACATATTAGGGGGGTCCAGGCATTCTTATTTAAGCCTTTGGTATCCAAATGGCTTAAATAAAATCATCGGACTGCCCGGGGTCCGAACCCGCGACGTTTGGTATACGAGGTTAGCACGCTAACCTCTACACCAAACCCCGAGGGCTGCTTTTATGATGATTATCATTATAGCTTCTGTTTTTAAAAATGTTTTACTTATCCACATTACAAATAATAATAATAATAATTATAATTAAAATTAAAAAAAAAAAATACCGCCAACAAGGATTGAACCAGGAACTCCTTGTTTTTGAGACTAGAGCTCTACTTGCTCGACCATCAGAGGCTTTGACAAGTCAAAAAATATGGTGTGACTCACAGCACACAACGTGCTTTTAGAACTTATTAATAATAATATTTATTTATATCCTTAAAATTATTATTTATTTATTGATCTAATTTTTAAAAAAATAAAACATAAAAACGCCGTGGAATTAGAGTTTACAACAATTTCTCGATAATTGAAAGTCGTGTTCTGTGTTTGTCACACCAGGTGTTTTTATAAATCACCTTCACTTGATAAAATTGTAAAAAGTCCAAAAGTCAATTTACCATTTATGAATGGATACACTATCCTTTTTATTGTTTGCATTTATTGAGGAAATCCTTTCTTTGATTTGACTTTCATTCTTTTTCTTTTCCAAAGGAAAAAATAAAATCCTCACTCACCTGATCCTTTTTTTTTACATTACAATAATGGAGCCATGTTGAATGTTTAAATTTATAATATAATAATAATTTAAGAAAAAAAAAAAAACTGGTTCAATTTTAATAGCTATAGGACACCAAACAGGTTTTATTAATGCGATTTCGAAAGTAGAGAAAATATCAATTTGAACAAAAAAAAAAAATTTTTTTTTATTCTTTTGCTCACCAAATTTTGTGTTTGTATGTAGTTAGTGACCTTCAAATTCGAAAATTCGAATTTTCTTTATTTCTCTTGAGTTTCGTTTTACTTTCTCTTACCTATATATGTTAACATTAAATTATAGAGAGAAAATATTGGTGTTCATGTTAAAAATTCGATGTCGAGATTTTGATGGATATATGGTGCCCTGAGTTGGAGAAAAGTGGGTCCCGCAAAAAAATGGTCTGTTTCTCTGTTTTTACTGATGTAATTTTTCAGTTATTTTTTTTTTTTTCGATTTTCTCAAAATTCGCTCATGAAATCTTTTGAAAGCCACTTTACTCTTGTACTCCATAGGAAAGAGAGGAGAAATGGTTGCCATGGTAACAAAATATAAATATCAACCAATGTTTACATCTTGAATTTTAAAGTATTGGAAATATATCTCGACACAAAGAATCTGGTGTGACAAGCACGGAACACAACTTTCCCTTTCCAAAGGTAAGAGATAGTTGTGTGCACAAGTCACACCATTTTTTTTATTGGGATTTTCATTCAATAGAGCAGCGTTTTCCAAACTGTGAGTCTAGGGGAAGACGCGAATATTAGCCACAGGGAGCAATTTTCCAAATCATTGCTAAAGTTTTATAAATAAAATAAATAAACCAAATATTTTTATATTAATTTAAATAAAAATTTGCCCTCGGGGCTTGGTGTAGAGGTTAGCGTGCTAACCTCGGGTTACCTAATAAGCGAGGGTTCGGACCCCAGGCAGTCGATGATTTTATTTAAGCAATTTGGTATCCAAATGGCTTAAATAAGAATGCCTGGACCACTAATATGTATATTAATCTCTATGACGGATATCGTAAAAGTCTTAAATGGCCTGAGTTGCCGAAAAGACTGTGTGAATGTGAGTGTGAATGAGAAAAAAGTGTGAGTGTTTAAAAAAAAAAAAATTTTTTTGTTTGTATTATTTTATATAATAGGGGGAAGGGGGAGGGGGGAGGCGCCATATGATTAAATATTTTTAAGGGAGGCGTGGTAACATTAAGATTGGAAACCACTGCATTAGAGATTAACCTGTTTGGCTGACATCCTCGCCTTTTATATATTGCACATCTATCTGATTGTACTGAAATTTTGTAGAACAGGAGATGGAGCAGGTGCAGCCAAAAGTAAAAAGCCTCCGTTTTTTGGACAAAACGTTTTTGACTAATCGTGCAATAACGCTAAATGATAAAACATTTTGCCTAATCGGTGTGCGTTGGCATTGAACAAAACGTTTTGTCCAATTGGTGTGCGTTCAGTCTAAGGGTTTATATTTATTTATTGATAAATACTAGGAACCGACCGAATATTCGGTTTCGGCCAAAAATTCTGGTTTCGGCCGTCTTTTCGGCCAAAAACCAACCGAAACCTGAGTCTGAAAATATAGGATGGGACTCGCACGCAAAAAATATGGTCAAAGGGAGGGAAAAAAATTTTCCGCTCGGTCTAAAAGAGGCGGAAAAACGGAGGGAGAAAAAACTTTTCCGCAGGGCGGAAATATTTCAAAAAAAAAAAAAAAAAAAAATGATATGAATTTTGAAATACAAGTTTCGGTTTCGACTGAAAATCTTGGTTCGGTCGGACCTTAATAAATACCCATGGCTACCGGGGGTCGTTCAACTCGCTGATTCTTCGGGGGCACCCACCCAAAGTTTTGCTGCTTAACACCAACGATCTTATTGCAGGCTACACAAAAATCATCTCTAAAAAGAGAGAAACGTCAATCTCAAAAACCCGAGAAAATTTGTCCTTATTTCATACACCCCAGTCGCAAAAGCCTTCCAGAATATAATTTAAGAAATGCTCCAACGTCCCCTACGTCCCTCGGCGATATCACCAAGTCCCCAAAACATTAGGGCATTAACCTTTTTCTTTTTGGTCTTTTCTTTTCGTTCTGTCATGAATCATTCATTCTGTTGAGGGTCACATAAGAAATATGACCGGCCGATCCGCTCTTGTAATTGACTCACTCGCTCGCTCGCTCTCTGGAGGAAATATTTTCGGTCCATCTTGAGTAGTGAGTGCTCTATTAGGAGAGTTTTTTTCTTTTTTTTTTTGAATGAATAATGAATTCCTAAAGAGAAAAAATAGGTGTGGCCACACAATACATTCTCTCTTCATGTTTATCATTTGTTTTACATTTATAATTATATTTGATAACTCCTAGAACAAGACCTTTGTGCTAACGCCCCAGGGCAAAAATATTGTATTCTTTGACAAGGCTTTCTCCACTTTAAAGTATTTTCGCCTCTGATATAACGATACTTGGAAATTAAAAGGCCGTAAAGGACAAAAAACAAAAAAAATATTTTCCCTCATAACTTTTCTGACTTTAGTACTATTTTGAAAGACACTTCTCAGAATTTCTAATCCTTTTTTACAAATTTGCGCAGTTTTGGGTTGAAAAACACTATACTCTAATAAATTCCTATGATTTCTCAAATATCTATAAAAAATTTAATGACGTAAAAAACACTTTTTTGAGATAGCACAATTTTAATTAGACTGTTTTATAAAGCTCAAAACGCTGAACACACATAACTCATTTTTGCTATTTTGCCCTTTATAGTATCGAGATAAATATACAGGGCACCCATGGGCGTACCCAGCGAGGGGCAGGGGGGGCAGCTGCCCCCTAGAAAAAAAAAAAAAAATTAAACGTTTATAAAGTGGTGAAACGAAACAAAATTGGTGGATAGCGGCGGCGAATGATTATTTTTGTTAGGACTCGAGGGTTTTTAGGCCTTTAATTCGAATGCTTTACCCCTCTATATAAAAAATAGCTATGTCCCAATCTGGACGACCATGACCTGCCCCCCCCTGGACGACCATGATCTGACCATGCCCCCCCCTAGATTTGATCCTGGGTACGCCCATGAGGGCACCACTGATTCTGCGGCATGGGCATTTATGAAGCATTTAATAATAAGCAAATAATAACCTGCTATCCCTCGGATAAACTAGTTGACTATGACTTTCGAATCTTTTCACATCTAGTTAAGCTAATTATATGATTAAATAGAAGCCCAAATCGGAGTTAGATAGCTAAGACAAGGAGTGAGATTAAGAACACAGGCTTGTTTTATTTTGTTTAATTTTTGTTAAATGCAAGGAGTTTTCACAACTTTATGAATGAAAGGAGTTTGTCTCAACATATTAGACCTAGTTGTTATATTTTTATGTATTTTGGCGATTTTGTTTGGCTACATTAAATTTTTGCTTGTTTGTAAGGAGAAATTAATAAATTTTATGTCAAGAACGAAAAGAGCTAGGAGGTTGAAATTGTATATTTAAGTTAGGCACCCCCCTGGCACGTGACAGAAAGCTTTTTAATATAATCGGCCAAAGAGTACTAGTACTTTACTGATGCACTTTTTCGGTTTATTTCGATTTTCTCAAAATTTGTTCAAACGATTTTGATTAAAATTCATAAATCAATTATTTTTTAGACCCTCTTTAAAATGTATATTCTCATTTTGAAATTGAAATATTCTGAAGACCACTTTACTCTTGTACTTCATAGAAAAGATAGGATAATATAAATATTTTCTGATACTTATAAATTTTACATCTTGAAATTCGAATGTACTGTACTGTCGGGAACTAAATATAAGTCGACGCACAAAAAATCTGGTGTGACAAGCACAGTACACAACTTTCGATTACCGAAGCTAAGAGAAAGTTGTGTGCTGTGCGACTAGTCACACACCAGATTTTTGATTATGCATTGGATTATTCACTAAAATAATATCAAAAAAATAGAAATTTCTGTGAAAATTTGATCAAAAATTGGTTCACTTTTGGATGGGTTAAAGCCAAAAAAACATGAACTTGACACTTTTTGGGGGGTGACAAGTTTGCTAGTTGACTAGAACTAAAACAACCGACCCTTAGGGTCTAATCCAAAGGTTATCTGTGATTTAAAAAAATAACAGTTACAATAAAAAATAACGTTTCTCTCGGGATTTTTTTTTTTTTAAACTCTCATAGAAACAAAATGCAATTCAATAACGGCCGTGTGTCTTCTTAAAGGTTCTTAACATTTAAATTTTGATATCGATTAGTCGAGCACGCGTCAGCATCTGCCTCCCGAGGCATTCAAGTCTCCCTGGGGGCGGAGACGTGAACGGAAGGCACGCGTCGTGTCCCCTCGCCACTGCAGCTGCTGCTTTTTGCTTTTGCTGTTTGGATGGCCAGGCAAGCCCGAAGGGGGGGGGGGGCTCCAACGGACATGGCGGTTACCATGTGTGCCGTGCCACTCACCCACCCCTGCACACACTTTCTCCATTAACTCCCCCCCCTCATTCACATTAATTGTATACCAATCAGAGGTGGATTATCTATTTAACATTGGGACACTAATTTTGTGTTTACCCACATATGCGTTGAATAATAAATAATAGACCCCGATATTTCATACACATCGGACCATTTGAGTTTAGAATAAAGTTTTTCTATAGTCGGTTTTTGCTTTCTTTTACCTCCATATATGTTAATATATAGTAGAGAGAAAGTATTGTATTCATGTCAAAAATTCGATGTCGAGATTTCGAAGGATATACACGTTTTGAGGTCCCCTGAATCCAAAAAGTGGTTTACGCGACATGGTCTGTCTGTGTGTCTGTGTTCAATTTAAAGATTGAAGGATGAGAGGAGGCTGAAATTTTATAATTAAGTTAGGCACCCTCCCAAGGAGTGAAAATAAGCTTTTAGAACAAAATCGGCCAAAGAGTACTAGTACTTTACTGATGTACTTTTTCACTTTTTATCGATTTTCTCAAAATCCGCTTCAACGATTTTGTTTAAAATTCATAAATCAACTATTTTTTAGATGCTCTTTAAAAAGTATATCAGTGAAATTTTTGTGGAAATTGTTTTAAATACACTTTATTGATGTGGAAGGATTCATAGCGCAGCGCCATCTATGAATCATTGCGTGATTAAGTTTGGAACTAAAGTGCTAAGAGCAACTAATTATATCTAGACATAAAAATCTGGTGTGACAAGCACATTACACAACTTTCTTTTGCCAAAGGGTAGAGAAAGTTGTGAGCTGTGCGACCAGTCACACCGGATTTTTTTAACACACACTTTTTTCCATTCACATCACACACACTCATACACACTTCTTAGCTGCTCAGGCCTTATAAGACTTTTTACGATACTCAGTATTTTAGTAGGCCTAATTATCTATTGGGGGTTCAGGCATTTTTATTTAAGTCATTTGGAATCCAATGGCTTAAATAAAATCATCGGATTGCCTGAGATCCAAACCCGCAGCCTTTGGTATAGAAGGCCAGCACGCTAGCCACTACACCAAGCCCGGAGGGCGTTGTTGTTAGTTATTATTAATAA
The DNA here is from genome assembly GCA_023213315.1 of Euborellia annulipes. Classification (NCBI taxonomy): domain Eukaryota; kingdom Metazoa; phylum Arthropoda; class Insecta; order Dermaptera; family Anisolabididae; genus Euborellia; species Euborellia annulipes. The sequence goes on from JAKCPI010022781.1 coordinate 6,512, forward strand.
AATATAAAACAATAATTAAGTAGACCTATAAGAAAGAATAATTGTTTTTGTCACTTATTATTTAATGAACTTAATCACATTGGCAGTCACTTGACAGGTGGATTTTGGTCCTGTATAGGATTTTCGAGGTCGAATTTTAATTTGACCTAAAATCGTGACCGAACTAGCCCGAGAGATTGCTCGAGTGTGTGTGTGTGTGGTGCAAATTGAGCCCCGAGGAGGAAACAAGAGAGCGTTGCGTTGGATTGGAGTCACTCGCCAGCCTGTTTGCAATCCAAGGAGTCAATAAGGAGTGGGTTCAAATGCAAGGCCGTAGAGCAAGCAGGCAAGGCGCTCTCCCCCCTCCCTCTCCCCTCTCCTCCCCCCCTCACCCCCTACCCCCATATCTTCTTCAACACAAACAACAGGCTGAAAAACTAAATTTTTTAGGATTAATAATTAATAAGAAAAACTCTGGTGTGACTGGTCGCACAGCACACAACTTTCTTTTAGCTTCGGTAATCGAAAGTTGTGTTCTGTGCTTGTCACACCAGACATTTTTGTGTCGACGTATATTTAGTTTCCGACAGTAAGGTACATTCGATTTTCAAGATGTAAAATTTATAAGTATGGGAAAATATTTATATTTTGTTACCATGGCAACCATTTCTCCTATCTTTCCTATGGAGTACAAGAGTAAAGTGGTCTTCAGAAGATTTCAATGACAAAATGAGAATAAACATTTTAAAGAGAATTTAGAAAATAATTGATTTTTGAATTTAAAAAAAAAATCGTTGGAGCGAATTTTGAGAAAATCGAAAAAAACTGAAAAAGTGCATCAGTAAAGTACTAGTACTCTTTGGTCGATTTTGTTCACAAGCTTCGTGTCACGTCCCATGGGGGTGCCTAACTTAAATATAAATAAGGATAGCGAATAGCAGCCAGGAAAAATCAAATCAGACAAAGACTAGATCAATTTTTATCACCTGCCAGTCGCGCCCTTCCTCAGGACAATCAATCGTCAAGCAAATACAGATGGACGTATATTATTGAAATCGTGCATGAAATACCTCTACCTGTATTTGCTTGACGATTGAGGAAGGGCGCGACTGGCGTCCGAAACGTCGACGATCAAATAAAGGATAAAAATTGATCTAGTTTTTGTCTGATTTGATTTTTCCTAGCCTCTATTCGCTATCCTTAACAAGTTAAACAGTCATTTTCTCAACCATCTTTAAATATAAAGGTTCAACCTCCTAGCTCAATTCCTTCATGCTTTAAATTGAACCCAGACACACAGACAGACCAAAGAATCCAATACTTTCTCTCTCTATATATTAACATATATATATATATAGAGGTAAGAGAAAGTAAAAAAGGATATTATATACATTCTACATCTCTTTTTTTTCACTTTTATTTAATAATTGCTATAATAAGATCTCGCAATTATGAGTCTATAAACATTAAATTTAAATTGTTTCACGTGCTTAGGGTCCCGGGTTCGCTTCCCGTCCCAAGCAAGAAAAATTTATTTATTTGAATTAATTAATAAATAAAGATGGGGTCTAAATGGCCTAAGATGCCGAAAAAGACCTTTAATAAATTAAAAAAAAAAAAAAAAATTTAATGTTCCCTGGTGATGTTCCATAGTCACATGTAACCAAAAGATTATTATATTTAAATTAACAAAGTTTTATAAAACGTTCTATTTTTATTATTATCAAGGTTAAAATTTATAAAATTTTAATATTGAAATGATTATAACTGTTTTTTTTTCTTTCGATTCATGTGAAAGGAGTCTCTATAATACATAAACAACAACAACAACAACAACAAATAAAAAAAGTAAAAATGAAATAACGAAGCTTGAAATCTTGAAGCACAAATTTTTACGAATAACTTCAAGAGTTTTTTTTTTTTTTTTTTTAAAACCCTTTTCGGCTACAGAGGCCATTTAGGGATTATTTATTTATTATAAATTTTAATATACATTGTACCGACGGCAACCGGGGGGGGCGTTCCACACGCTGATTGCTCGGGGTCACCAATCCCGAACTTTCGCCGTGCTTAGCATCACTTAACTTCAACGATTGTGGTGACTGTTGATCTTCTCCGTTGCCAGGCCCCCCGGCACTTCAAGAGTTACTGAACGGATTGCCATGAAATTTGCATCAGGCTTCTAATAAAAAAATTTTTTATTTTTTGCCTGCCTCCATACATCCTTTATTAATTATCTACAGCGACAAATTGAAGTTCAATCCCCCCCCCCCCTCCTTCCCTACCTCTTCTTTTCATTCTAATATGATAATCTTGTTACAATAATAAAGATATTATGATAATCAATATCTTGATTATGAGAATCATTCAGTAAAGTAAAGAGAGCGAGAGAGAGAGAGAGAGAGAGAATGAGATCTCGCTATTCTCCCACGCACTTCAAAGAGCCCATGCCAGTTGTTGAGAAGGTCGGCGACCGAAAAGAAACGCGACTCCATTCTTTTACTTTTTTCTTCTTACATAAGAGTTTATTAGTTTCTAGGTTGATCACCCCCCCCCCACGTCCTTAGCTACTGTTTTATTAATAATTACCTGACAACAAAGAGAGAAATGCCCCTTGGAATACTTTGCAATTCACCTCTCTGAAAGCCCTCGGGGCTTGGTGTAGATGTTAGCGTGCTAACCTCATATACCAAACGTCGCGGGTTCGGACCCCAGGCAGTCCTGATGATTTTATTTAAGCCAATTGGATACCAAATGGCTTAAATAAGAATGCCTGGACCCCCAATATGTATATTAAATCAATAACGGTTATCGTAAATGTCTTATATGGCCTGAGTTGCCGAAAAGACAGAGTGAATGTGTGTGTGAGTGTGAGTGAGAAAAAAGTGTGAGTGTTTAAAAAAAAAAAAACCTCTCTGAAAGAAGTTGGTGAATTTTGAAAATTTCTTCAATTTTTAATTTATTTACTTTCTTTTACCTATAGGCTATATAGTATATTAATAGAAAGTATTGGTTTCATTTCAAAAATCCAATGTCGATGATTGTTGATGGATCTTCACGTTTTGAGTTCCCCTGAATCCAAAAAAGTGATTTTCTAAACATGGTCTGTCTGTCTGTGAACAAAATATCTCTAAAATGACAAGAGCTAGGACGTTGAAATTTCATATTTAAGTTAGACGCCCCCCTGGGACGTGACGCGAAGCTTTTGAACAAAATCGGCTAAAGAGTAATAATACTTTACTGATGTAGTTTTTTTCGATTTTCTCAAAATTCGCTCTAACGATTTTGTTTAAAATTCAAAAATGAATTATCTTTTAGATGCTCTTTCAAATGTATATTCTCAGTTTGCTCTCAAAATTTGTTTGAACGATAACCCTTATTATTTATAATATCTATTGGGGGGTTCAGGCAATCTTATTTAAGCCATTTTGTATCCAAATGACTTAAATACAATAAAATCATCAGACTGCCTGGGGTCCGAACCCGCGACTTTTGGTATACGAGATTAGCACGCTTAACCTCTACACTAAACCCCGAAAGCAATTTTACATTATTAATTCTAATATATTGGTGGAAACTAAATATATGTGGACACAAAAAATCTGGTGCGACAATCACAGAACACTACTTTAGGCAAGAGAAAGATGTGTGATGTGCGATCAGTCATACCAGTTTTTTTGTTTTTCCCTTTCATTATTCTTACCATGATTTTCATTGTAGCCCTCAGGCTTTGCGTAGTTGGTAGCGTATCTGCCTTGTATGCCAATGGTTGAGGTAGTCCGATGATTTTATTTAAACATTTGGATACCAAATGGCTTAAATTACACCCCCAATGGATATACTAGGTATTTACAAATAACGGGTATCGTTTAAAATATTAAAAGACCTAAAGTTGCCGAAAAGACTGTGTGTAT
>JAKCPI010022783.1:0-13338 GCA_023213315.1 Euborellia annulipes
CTTTCAGAGAGGTGAATTGCAAAGTATTCCAAGGGGCATTTCTCTCTTTGTTGTCAGGTAATTATTAATAAAACAGTAGCTAAGGACGTGGGGGGTGATCAACCTAGAAACTAATAAACTCTTATGTAAGAAGAAAAAAGTAAAAGAATGGAGTCGCGTTTCTTTTCGGTCGCCGACCTTCTCAACAACTAGCATGGGCTCTTTGAAGTGCGTGGGAGAATAAGCGGGATATCATTCTCTCTCTCTCTCTCTCGCTCTCTTTACTTACTGAATGATTCTCATAATCAAGGTATCGATTATCATAATATCTTTATTATTATTGTAACAAGATTATCATATTAGAATGAAAAGAAGAGGTGGGGTAGGAGGGGGATTGAACTTGCAATTTGTCGCTGTAGATAATTAATAAAAAAGGATGTATGGAGACAGGCAAAAAATAAAAAGCTGTCTATAAACTAAATGCTGAAATTCGGACCTTAAAACTATAAAGTATCCACTAACCTGATTTGTTTCATTGAAATAAATAAGAATTTAGTGATTATATTATCACGCAGAGAGGTAAGATAGAAATACATTAATTTTAATTGAGTTTTCTTTAGTTTCTGGAACGTATTAAGCGATATTATTAATTATTATATAGATATTCATTTGACGAAGAGAAAAAATTGTGAGGTTATAGTATATTCCCCAGTTTCTTTATAATTTAACATCTGACAGCCAAATCTACCAACGTATATATTATTTTTTATTTTACGATATTTAAATATTTAAACATTTTTTGTTTTGTAACCTAATATTAACAATTAAAATTTAAAGAATACAAATATAATTACTATTTTTATTTCTTTTATAATTTTGGTACTATTATAAATTATACAATTTGACAATGCGCCCTTGCGGTCAAATTGCCAACTACATAGAGAGCTGTCATTTTCGGGGGCCCAATTGTTTTGCATCTATCTATATATCTTAACAGTAGGGAATAGTTAACCGTTCCTTTAAAGTTGCTTTAGCAACAGCCTAGGATTTTAAAGCTCAAAGCGATGTTTACTAACAGACTTTTAAATGTTTACAGAACTGTTTTTCTTGCAACCCGGCATGAACCTTTATATTTAAAGATGGTTGAGGAAAATGACTGTTTAACTATAGCGAATAGAGGCTGAGGAAAAATCAAATCAGACAAAAACTAGATCAATTTTTATCCTTTATTTGATCGTCGACGTTTCGGACGCCAGTCGCGCCCTTCCTCAATCGTCAAGCAAATACAGGTAGAGGTATTTCATGCACGATTTCAATAATATACGTCCATCTGTATTTGCTTGACGATTGATTGTCCTGAGGAAGGGCGCGACTGGCAGGTGATAAAAATTGATCTAGTCTTTGTCTGATTTGATTTTTCCTGGCTGCTATTCGCTATCCTTATTTATATTTAAGTTAGGCACCCCCCATGGGACGTGACACGAAGCTTGTGAACAAGATCGACCAAAGAGTACTAGTACTTTACTGATGCACTTTTTCAGTTTTTTCGATTTTCTCAAAATTCGCTCAAACGATTTTTTTTTTAAATTCAAAAATCAATTATTTTCTAAATTCTCTTTAAAATGTTTATTCTCATTTTGTCATTGAAATCTTCTGAAGACCACTTTACTCTTGTACTCCATAGAGAAGATAGGAGAAATGGTTGCCATGGTAACAAAATATAAATATTTTCCCATACTTATAAATTTTACATCTTGAAAATCCGAATGTACCTTACTGTCGGAAACTAAATATACGTCGACACAAAAATGTCTGGTGTGACAAGCACAGAACACAACTTTCGATTACCGAAGCTAAAAGAAAGTTGTGTGCTGTGTGACCTGTCACACCAGAGTTTTTCTTATTAATTATTAATCCTAAAAATTTAGTTTTTCAGCCTGTTGTTTGTGTTGAAGAGATATGGGGGGAGGGAGAGGGAGGGGGAGGAGAGGGGAGAGGGAGGGGGAGAGCGCCTTGCCTGCTTGCTCTACGGCCTTGCATTTGAACCCACTCCTTATTGACTCCTTGGATTGCAAACAGGCTGGCGAGTCACTCCAATCCAACGCAACGCTCTCTTGTTTCCTCCTCGGGGCTCAATTTGCACCACACACACACACACACACACTCGAGGACTCTCTCGGGCTAGTTCGGTCACGATTTTAGGTCAAATTAAAATTCGACCTCGAAAATCCTATACAGGACCAAAATCCACCTGTCAAGTGACTGCCAATGTGATTAAGTTCATTAAATAATAAGTGACAAAAACAATTATTCTTTATTATAGGTCTACTTAATTATTGTTTTATATTTTATTAATAATAACTAATAACAACGCCCTCGGGCTTTGGTGTAGTTGCTAGCGTGCTGGCCTTCTATACCAAAGGCCGCGGGTTCAGATACCAGGTAATCCGATGGATTTGGATTCCAAATGGCTTAAATAAGAATGCCTGGACCCCCAATAGATAATTACTAAAATACTGAGTATCGTAAAAAGTCTTATAAGGCCTGAGCTGCTAAGAAGTGTGTATGAGTGTGTGTGAGTGTGAATGGGAAAAAAGTGTGTGTTAAAAAAAATCCAGTGTGACTGGTCGCACAGCCCACAACTTTCTCTTATCCTTTGGCAAAAGAAAGTTGTGTAATGTGCTTGTCACACCAGATTTTTTATGTCGAGATATAATTAGTTGCTCTTAGCACTTTAGTTCCAAACTTAATCACGCAATGATTCATAGATGGCGCTGCGCTACGAATGCTTCCACATCAGTAAAGTGTATTTGAAAAGATTTCCACGAAAAATTTCACTGATATACTTTTTAAAGAGCATCTAAAAAATAGTTGATTTATGAATTTTAAACAAAATCGTTGAAGCGGATTTTGAGAAAATCGATAAAAAGTGAAAAAGTACATCAGTAAAGTACTAGTACTCTTTGGCCAATTTTGTTCTAAAGCTTATTTTCACTCCTTGGGAGGGTGCCTAACTTAATTCTAAAATTTCAGCCTCCTATCTCATTCATTAAATTGAACACACACACAAACAGAGACCATGTCGCGAAAACCACTTTTTTGGATTCAGGGGACCTCAAAACCTGTATATCCATCAAAATCTCGACATCGAATTTTTGACATGAATCAAATACTTTCTCTCTCTATATATTAACATATATGGAGGTAAGAGAAAGTAAAAACCGAGTATAGAAAAACTTTATTCTAAACTCAAATGGTCCGATGTGTATGAAATATCGGGGTCTATTATTTATTATTCAACGCATATGTGGGTAAACAGAAAATTAGTGTCCCAATATTAGATAGATAATCCACCTCTGATTGGTATACAATTAATGTGAATGGAGGGGGGGGGGGGAGTTAATGGAGAAAGTGTGTGCAGGGGTGGGTGAGTGGCACGGCACACATGGTAACCGCCATGTCCGTTGGAGCCCCCCCCCCCCCCCCTTCGGGCTTGCCTGGCCATCCAAACAGCAAAAGCAAAAAGCAGCAGCTGCAGTGGCGAGGGGACACGACGCGTGCCTTCCGTTCACGTCTCCGCCCCCAGGGAGACTTGAATGCCTCGGGAGGCAGATGCTGACGCGTGCTCGATCGACTAATCGATATCAAAATTTAAATGTTAAGAACCTTTAAGAAGACACACGGCCGTTATTGAATTGCATTTTGTTTCTATGAGAGTTTTTTAAAAAATCCCGAGAGAAACATTTTTAACGTTATTTTTTATTGTTGGATTAAACCCTAAGGATCGGTTGTTTTAGTTCTAGTCAAATAGCAAACTTATCCGAAAGATAGCAAACAAGAACACGCTTAAACTTCGAGTTAAAAAAATGAGTTTTCCACATACAGTACCGGTCAAAAAAGTGTCAAGTTCATGTTTTTTTGGCTTTAACCCATCCAAAAGTGAACCAATTTTGATCAAATTTTCAAAGAAATTTCTATTTTTTTGATATTATTTTAGTGAATAATCCAATGCATAATCAAAAATCTGGTGTGTGACTAGTCGCACAGCACACAACTTTCTCTTAGCTTCGGTAATTGAAAGTTGTGTTCTGTGCTTGTCACACCAGATTTTTTGTGCGTCGACTTATATTTAGTTCCCGACAGTACAGTACATTCGAATTTCAAGATGTAAAATTTATAAGTATCAGAAAATATTTATATTATCCTATCTTTTCTATGAAGTACAAGAGTAAAGTGGTCTTCAGAAGATTTCAATAGCAAAATGAGAATATACATTTTAAAGAGGACCTAAAAAATAATTGATTTATGAATTTTACTCAAAATCGTTTGAACAAATTTTGAGAAAATCGAAATAAACCGAAAAAGTGCATCAGTAAAGTACTAGTACTCTTTGGCCGATTATATTAAAAAGCTTTCTGTCACGTGCCAGGGGGGGGTGCCTAACTTGAATATACAATTTCAACCTCTCTAGCTCTTTTCATTCTTGAGATAAAATTTATCAAATTTATTAATTTCTCCTTACAAACAAGCAAAAATTTAATGTAGCTAAATAAAATCCCCAAAATACATAAAAATATAACAAAGGTATATTTTAATATGTTGAGACAAACTCCTTTCATTCATAAAAATTATTGAAAATTAAAATAATTTTTTAAAACTTAAGAATTTTTTTAACAAAAATTAAACAAAATAAAACAAGCCTGTGTTCTTAATCTCCCTCCTTGTCTTAGCTATCTAACTCCGATTTGGGCTTCTATTTAATCATATAATTAGCTTAACTAGATGTGAAAAGATTCGAAAGTCATAGTCAACTAGTTTATCCGAGAGATAGCAGGTTATTATTTGCTTATTATTAAATGCTTCATAAATGCCCATGCCGCAGAATCAGTGGTGCCCTCATGGGCGTACCCAGGATCAAATCTAGGGGGGGGGGGGCATGGTCAGGTCATGGTCGTCCAGGGGGGGCAGATCATGGTCGTCCAGATTGGGACATAGCTATTTTTTATATAGAGGGGTAAAGCATTCGAATTAAAGGCCTAAAAACCCTCGAGTCCTAACAAAAAGAATCATTCCCCGTCGCCAACCACCAATTTTGTTTCGTTTCATCACTTTATAAACGTTTAATTTTTTTTTTTTTTGCTTCTAGGGGGGGGGCAGCTGCCCCCCCTGCCCCTCGCTGGGTATGCCCATGGGTGCCCTGTATATTTATCTCGATACTATAAAGGGCAAAATAGCAAAAATGAGTTATGTGTGTTCAGCGTTTTGAGCTTTATAAAACAGTCTAATTAAAATTGTGCTATCTCAAAAAAGTGTTTTTTACGTCATTAAATTTTTTATAGATATTTGAGAAATCATAGGAATTTATTAGAGTATAGTGTTTTTCAACCCAAAACTGCGCAAATTTGTAAAAAAGGATTAGAAATTCTGAGAAGTGTCTTTCAAAATAGTACTAAAGTCAGAAAAGTTATGAGGGAAAATATTTTTTTTTGTTTTTTGTCCTTTACGGCCTTTTAATTTCCAAGTATCGATATATCAGAGTGGAGAAAGCGTTGTCAAAGAATACAATATTTTTGCCCTGGGGCGTTAGCACAAAGGTCTTGTTCTAGGAGTTATCAAATATAATTATAAATGTAAAACAAATGATAAACATGAATAGAGAATGTATTGTGTGGCCACACCTATTTTTTCTCTTTAGGAATTCATTATTCATTCAAAAAAAAAAAGAAAAAAAACTCTCCTAATAGAGCACTCACTACTCAAGATGGACCGAAAATATTTCCTCCAGAGAGCGAGCGAGCGAGCGAGTCAATTACAAGAGCCGGTCATATTTCTTATGTGACCCTCAACAGAATGAATGATTCATGACAGAACGAAAAGAAAAGACCAAAAAGAAAAAGGTTAATGCCCTAATGTTTTGGGGACTTGGTGATATCGCCGAGGGACGTAGGGGACGTTGGAGCATTTCTTAAATTATATTCTGGAAGGCTTTTGCGACTGGGGTGTATGAAATAAGGACAAATCTTCTCGGGTTTTTGATATTGACGTTTCTCTCTTTTTAGACACATTGTCAAGAGTATGCATTTCAGTTTGTTTTTCGATGATTTTTGTAATAAGATCGTTGGTGTTAAGCAGCAAAACTTCGGGTGGGTGCCCCCGAAGAATCAACGAGTTGAACGACCCCCGGTAGCCATGAGTATTTATTAAGGTCCGACCGAACCAAGATTTTCAGTCGAAACCGAAACTTGTATTTCAAAATTCATATCATTTTTTTTTTTTTTTTTTTTATTTATTTATTTTTTTTGAAATATTTCCGCCCTGCGGAAAATTTTTTTTTCTCTCCCGTGGACGAAATTTTTTCCGCCTCTTTTACACCGAGCGGAAAATTTTTTTCCCTCCCTTTGACCATTTTTTTTGGCGTGCGAGTCCCATCCCATATTTTCAGACTCAGGTTTCGGCTGGTTTTTGGCCGAAAAGACGGCCGAAACCAGGATTTTTGGCCGAAACCGAATATTCGGTCGGTTCCTAGCAGTAGCGTAGCCAGGATTTCTGCTTGGGGGGGCCCAAAAAGTTTTTGAACTCCTCCCCCCCCCTCTTTTCAAGAAACTTAAAGTAGAGAAATTTTTTTTAGATAATATAATTATTATAAATATATATATAATTATTATAAATAAAAAACAAATAAAAAAAAATTTTTTTTTCTTGAAATAAAAAATAATTTTAATACAAAATTCGTAAATATTAGAGATTTTTTTCAATTATTTATAAGTTTTTTTTTTAGATTTTAGAATTTAGGAGAGTTAATAAAATAATTATTAAAAAAAAAAATCATTGGGAAAAACAATAGGTATTTTTTGTTTTGGAGAAGGCTTTGGGGGGGGCGGCCCCCCTGGGCCCCCCCCTGAATACGCCACTGGTTCCTAGTATTTATCAATAAATAAATATAAACCCTTAGGCTGAACGCACACCAATTGGACGAAACGTTTTGTTCAATGCCAACGCACACCGATTAGGCAAAATGTTTTATCATTGAACAAAATGTTTTATCATTGAGCCTTTTTGCACAATTAGTCAAAAACGTTTTGTCCAAAAAACGGAGGCTTTTTACTTTTGGCTGCACCTGCTCCATCTCCTGTTCTACAAAATTTCAGTACAATCAGATAGATGTGCAATATATAAAAGGCGAGGATGTCAGCCAAACAGGTTAATCTCTAATGCAGTGGTTTCCAATCTTAATGTTACCACGCCTCGCTTAAAAATATTTAATCATATGGCGCCTCCCCCCTCCCCTTCCCCTATTATATAAAATAATACAAACAAAAAAAATTTTTTTTTTTTTTAAACACACACTTTTTTTCTTATTCACACTCACATTCACACAGTCTTTTCGGCAACTCAGGCTATTTAAGACTTTTACGATATCCGTCATAGAGATTAATATACATATTAGTGGTCCAGGCATTCTTATTTAAGCCATTTGGATACCAAATTGCTTAAATAAAATCATCGGACTGCCTGGGGTCCGAACCCGCGACTTTTGGTATACGAGGTTAGCACGCTAACCTCTACACCAAGCCCCGAGGGCAAATTTTTATTTAAATTAATATAAAAATATTTGGTTTATTTATTTTATTTATAAAACTTTAGCAATGATTTGGAAAATTGCTTCCTGTGGCTAATATTCGCGTCTTCCCCTAGACTCACTGGAAAACGCTGCTCTATTGAATGAAAATCCCAATAAAAAAATATGGTGTGACTTGTGCACACAACTATCTCTTATCTTTGGAAAGGGAAAGTTGTGTTCCGTGCTTGTCACACCAGATTCTTTGTGTCGAGATATATTTAGCCAATATTTTAAAATTCAAGATGTAAACATGGGTTGATATTTATATTTTGTTACCATGGCAACCATTTCTCCTCTCTTTCCTATGAAATACAAGAGTAAAGTGGCCCTCGGGGCATGGCGTAGAGGTTAGCGTGCTAACCTCGTATACCAAACGTCGCGGGTTCGGACCCCAGGCAGTCCGATGATTTTATTTAAGCCAATTGGATACCAGATGGCTTAAATAAGAATGCCTGGACCCCATATATGTATATTTATCAACAACGGTTATCGTCTAAAGTCTTAAATGGCCTAAAGTTGCCGAAAAGACTGTGTGAATGTGTGTGTGATTGTGAGTGTGAATGAGAAAAAAGTGTGAATGTTTTTAAATAAAAAAAAAAAAAAAAAAAAAAAGAGTAAAGTGTGCTTCAAAAGATTTCATGAGCGAATTTTGAGAAAATCGAAAAAAAAAAAAAAATAACTGAAAAATTACATCAGTAAAAACAGAGAAACAGACCATTTTTTTGAGGGACCCACTTTCTCCAACTCAGGGCACCATATATCCTTCAAAATCTCGACATCGAATTTTAACATGAACACCAATATTTTTTCTCTATAATTTAATATTAACATATATAGGTAAGAGAAAGTAAAACGAAACTCAAGAGAAATAAAGAAAATTCGAATTTTCGAATTTGAAGGTCACTAACTACATACAAACACAAAATTTGGTGAGCAAAAGAATAAAAAAAATTTTTTTTTTGTTCAAATTGATATTTTCTCTACTTTCGAAATCGCATTAATAAAACCTGTTTGGTGTCCTATAGCTATTAAAATTGAACCAGTTTTTTTTTTTCTTAAATTATTATTATATTATAAATTTAAACATTCAACATGGCTCCATTATTGTAATGTAAAAAAAAAGGATCAGGTGAGTGAGGATTTTATTTTTTCCTTTGGAAAAGAAAAAGAATGAAAGTCAAATCAAAGAAAGGATTTCCTCAATAAATGCAAACAATAAAAAGGATAGTGTGTATCCATTCATAAATGGTAAATTGACTTTTGGACTTTTTACAATTTTATCAAGTGAAGGTGATTTATAAAAACACCTGGTGTGACAAACACAGAACACGACTTTCAATTATCGAGAAATTGTTGTAAACTCTAATTCTATGGCGTTTTTATGTTTTATTTTTTTAAAAATTAGATCAATAAATAAATAATAATTTTAAGGATATAAATAAATATTATTATTAATAAGTTTTAAAAGCAAGTTGTGTGCTGTGAGTCACACCAGATTTTTTGACTTGTCAAAGCCTCTGATGGTCGAGCAAGTAGAGCTCTAGTCTCAAAAACAAGGAGTTCCTGGTTCGATCCTTGTTGGCGGTATTTTTTTTTTTTTTAATTTTAATTATAATGATTATTATTATTATTGTAATGTGGATAAGAAAAACATTTTTAAAAACAGAAGCTATAATGATAATCATCATAAAAGCAAGCGTAACAAGTTTCACGGCACACTGTATAAATGCAGATTTTTTATAATTACAATATATTTCAAATGTTTGTATTAATTATTTATAAAAAAATTTGCTCCAACGAATTTTTTAAAATTCAAAAATCAATTATTTTTTAGATGCTCTTTAAAATGTATATTCTCATTTTGCGATTGAAAACTTCTGAAGACCACTTTACTCTTGTATTTCATAGGAAAGATAGGAGAAATGGTTGCCATGGTAACAAAATATAAAAATTTTCCCATACTTATAGATTTTACATCTGAATTCCAATGTTCCGTACTGTCGGGAACTAAATATATGTCGACACAAAAAACCTGGTTTGACTGGCGCACAGCACACAACTTTCTCTTACCTTCGGTAATCGAAAGTTGTGTACTGTGCTTGTCACACCAGATTTTTTGTGTCGACATATATTTAGTTCCCGACAGTACGGAACATTGGAATTCAGATGTAAAATCTATAAGTATGGGAAAATTTTTATATTTTGTTACCATGGCAACCATTTCTCCTATCTTTCCTATGAAATACAAGAGTAAAGTGGTCTTCAGAAGTTTTCAATCGCAAAATGAGAATATACATTTTAAAGAGCATCTAAAAATAATTGATTTTTGAATTTTAAAAAAATTCGTTGAAGCAAATTTTGAGAAAATCGAAAAAAAAACTGAAAAAGTACATCAGTAAAGTACTAGTAATCTTTGGCCGAATTTGATTAAAAGCTTATTTTTCCGGTCCCGGGGGGTGTTTATCTTAAATATAAAATTTCAGCCTCCTAGCTCAATTCCTTCATGCTTAAAATTGAACACACACAGACACACACACACACAGACAGACAGACAGACCATGTCGCGAAAACCACTTTTTTGGACTCAGGGGACCTCAAAACGTGAAGATCCATCAAAATCTCGACATCGAATTTTTGACATGAATCCAATACTTTCTCTCTATATATATATTACATATATACATAGGTAAGAGAAAGTAATAAAAATGTTAATTTATATTGAAAAAATATTATAACGATTAAATAATTGTTAAATAGCATTTCCATTTTTAAATGTTAATATAAGAGATATATTTTCTGTATATAGATATATAATTGAAATAAAAAAAAAATGCCTCCTTCTTGTAAGCCAAAATGATTTAAAAATTTTAATCTTTCTTTAAATTTGCTCGCCTCTTCTAAAATTTTGCCGCCCTGGGTCCTGGTCTAACCATAGATCCACGACGAATAATGGTAATTTCTTAGAGGGGGGTCGGAATTTGAAATACGAATATATTTATATAAAACTAGCTGCGGTAGGGTTGCCTCCGGCAACCCTACCACGCTAGGCCCTGGCGGGCGGCGTCTCTGAATAATATTAGTAGCTGTCCCCGTAAGTGTTTGCGTCACTGGTGGTGGTCCTTTCTGCGTCCATCAACCCTACCAGTCTCGGACCACGTTCCACATTTACTCATTAGGGGTCGTCCACATATTACATAAAGACTTTTTTTGACGATTTTCTAGTCCCCCCCTCCCTGTCACATTTAGTCATATACAAACAAACCCCCCTACAAATATTATGTCACAACACAGAACTACCCCCTCCCCCGAAAAAAATTTCTTTTACAAAATTCATATCATTTTACCTTTTTTTTTCTTTTAGTAAATTTTCCCTCGTGACTCAAATAATCACTCCATTTTCCCCTGTTGTGAAAATCATTCGAACTTTTTTTTTTTAAATTTTGAATTGTTATGCCACACTTAGAGAAACCCCCGGGTCCCCCATGTCACAATTAGTAACGTTTTGGCCAGACATACCCCCCCCTATCACGATACGTAATATGTGGACGACTCCTAAGCGACCTCGTGACATGTCATCCTAGTTGCTGAGAATCGGCAGTAACTTAATCGAAGATTCAGCTTTCCTGGCCGTTGCTATTTTATTTTCTTCTTTCTTCTATCCTTTATTGTTGCTTCTATTTTCTAATAACTTAATCGAGGATTCAACTTTATATATTTTTAAATTCATGTTGGATGAATTTTATTTGCTGCTCTTTCCCAGCTACCCGGCCCAGACCTCTCGGCAGGTCCCGGGTTTATCAAGTAGGAGTCATCCCCATTTTTAAGGCACTTAGGCCACCTCAAATTGGGCCCTTTGTGTCTCTGGGTTTAGATTTTCTCCCACTTTCCTACCCTAAGAGTACTTCGGCAATGTTCTATTATTTGCGGTAAGCCGACTTCTGGTTAAACTTCAGATCCGTAATTATTATTGTTTCTATTTTCGTGCTCCTTTTCATTATATTTGCCCTCTCGATTCCTCAGGCCATTTAGTTGTCTATATATACCTGGTATATACTGTATGTGTAGATAAAAAAAAAATTGATTGAGACCGATGGCTACCGAGGAAGTTCAACACGCTGATTCCTGATTCCTCGCCCTATGGTTCACCGCGCTTTGCATTATCTAACTGCAATGATTTGGGTGTCTATTGCTCTAAACAGTTGCCAGCCCCCCCCCTCTCGGCATAGTTTATTGTTGCTTCATTTTAGCTCCCTGGGAGCCCTGGCAACACAGAATAGCAGTACCAAGATCCTTGCTGTTACTCAATGCCAAAGCACGGCACGGCGAAAACCTCGGGTGGGTGGCTTGGAAGAATCAGCGTATTAGCCATCGGTACATATTTAATTAAAAAAATATATGTATATATAGCCTAAAAATTAAAACCCTTAAATGGAAATGGGTGCCATGGTAACAAAATATAAATATTAGAAATGGTTGCCATGGTAATGAAATATAAATATTTCAAAGAAAAGTATGTTAAAAAGACCTTAAATCCTAATTTTTTAGATAAAGAAAAAAAAAGATTTTTAATAAAAGTATATAAAAACACGCTCATAATCACATGGAAGGTTGTGCCAAAATTTCAAAGCAATCGGTCCAGTACTTTCGGAGATCATCGGCCACACACAAACGAACATTTACATTTTTATTTATATAGATTATGCATAATATAAGTTAAGTCTTCTTCTTCTGTTCTCGCCCTGCGGGGTCGGCGGACCTTACTTTCTCCGTTCAGCCCTATCATTCGTTGTTGCAACCGGAAAAAATAGGACAGGCCGGCCCGTCGCACGGTCTGACGCCTGTTGAAAAGACAGACATACAAAGACTGCCTGTCTCAGCTCGGGCAGCTCGTGGTCCTCGCCATCCACGTACCCACAAGATCTGAGCCCCTGAGTGAGCGTAATATAGTATAGTTAAGTAGAATTTGTTAATTTCTTGGATACCTTTGATTGCGATATGTTCGCTTTTTCTTAATAACTAATTTCCAGGGCGAACTAGGCAAGCTCCACTTTCGAACGTACCAGGAACGTGTGGAGCAGTCTTTTCAAGGAGATATTTATTTTCATTAATAATTAAAAATATATAATCTAATCTGTTATTTCACAGTGAGGGCTGAAGATGGGATAATAAATTTTATCCGAAACGTTTAAATAACCGAATGAAGTAAATAATTTTTTATTTGGCTGCCTAAACCTTTAAATTCTAATTTCTACTAAATCGAGCCAATAAAACAGGAATTACCAATCATCTGACGAATTAAAATCAATTATCCCACCCAATGCAACATATACACGGAACACAAGGGAGGCATCGTCCCAGCATCCCTATGCTGTTCAGATCTCAACTAACAGAACTAGTCCTTTGTCCCCAATGACCTCCCGTGATTGGAACAAGCTCCCTGCGTCTATCTTCCCCAATCTTCAGACTTTCAAGTCTAACTTCAACAGGCATCTTCTCAGTTCCCGCAGTTGAGTTCCCCTTTTGTTTTTATTTTCTTCCTGGCTGCATGTGACCACTGGTCATTATAGGTCTTCGGACCTTATGCACATATTCCGAAAAAAAAAAAAACATTAGAAAAGACCTTAAATAAATTTGATCCCAGGTGAAAACCGACTCCAAATGGCCTCATATGCCAAAAATGGCTCTAAACAAATGAAATTAAATTAAAATTTCTCGCTTAAATAAAAAATCTCGTGCTC
>JAKCPI010022784.1:0-15802 GCA_023213315.1 Euborellia annulipes
TTTTTTTCCATTTCTCAAAAATTTGCTCCAACGATTTTGATTAAAATTCAAAAAACAAGTTATTTTTTAGATACGAAAAAGTACAAGATATTTGAAAAAAAAATAAAATCTCTTACTGTAAACAAATCATTATAAAAAATCTGGTGTGACTGAACTCACCAGATTTTTCGTTTCTGACAGTAGGGTACATTTGAATTCAAGATGTAAAAAATTTATAAGTATGGGAAAATATTTATATTTTGTTACCATGGCAACCATTTCTTCAATCTTTCCTATGTAGTACAAGAGTAAAGTTTGCTTCAAAGGATTTTAAGGGCAAAATGAGAATATATCTTTTAAAGAGTATTTAAAAAGAAATAATTGATTTATGAGTTTTAATCGTTTTAGCGAATTTTGAAAATCGAAAAATCGAAAAAACTGAAAAAAAGTATATCAGTAAAGTACTTTAGTAATATTTGACTGATTTTTATCAAACCCTTATTTTCACGCTTCCAAGGTGGTGTCTTCAATTTAAATATAAAATTTCAACCTAGTAGCTCAATTCCTTCATGCTTTAAATTGAACACAGACAGACCATGTCGCGAAAACCACTTTTTTTTTGGACTCAGGGGACCCCCAAAGCTCAGGGGCCCACATCTTGTGGGTACGTGGATGGCGACCACGAGCTGCCAACTAGCTGGGACTGGTAGTACTTCTTTTCTTTGCATGTCAGTCTCTTCCCTTCTATATTTTCAACAGGCGACGGGGCCCGGCTTGTTCTATTTTTTCCCGGTCGCAAAAACCCCAACCCCTACGCTGACCCCGCACCGCGGGATTAAGGCGTAGAAAGAAGAAGAAGAAGAGACCTCAAAATATGTATATACTTCAAAATCTAGACACCGATTTTTTGACATGAATCCAATATTTTCTTTTTATATATATTCATATATAGGTAAGAGAAAGTAAAAATTTATTATAAAATACTGCGCTGAATTTATTGCATATTCTTGAAGAAACAATTAATGAAGTGATCGTCGAATTGAAGTCCAACATAATCCAAAAATGTTTCATTCTATACCTGAGAAAATGGGAACGCATCCCTCCCCATTAATAGACAAAAGAGGTCCAATTTGTTATATCTTAAGTGCCTGAGGGCTCGAAACCCACCTCCAAATTGAATCAATCCATCCTCTTTCCGTAACTTAATTTTTTCCTTTACTTTACGTTTTTCTTTCTTATATTCGTAAAGTTTTCGACCTCCAATTGTTGATGATTTATTCACTTAAGTTGTGACCAAAATACAAAATACTTGAGCCTAAAATAGTACTAAATATTTTCGTTTCTGGATTTATATAAAATTTTTTTAACAAAATAAAAAGTTCAATTCTTCTATAAAAAGTAATTAGTTTTTTAAATCTTAACGTTTCCATTATTTTACTTTTTTTTTTACGTTTAGATTCCTTCTTTTTCGTTTTTAAAGAGATAATTATTTTTACTTTAGACCAGACAAGGAAAAAGAAAGAGAAAATTTCTATCCCTTGTCTTATTCGAATTAAAGTTTTTTTTAAGAGCGCTGAAGACTAAACTGTTAATGGTATTTTTTTTTATATATGACTTAAAAGATTGTGAAGGAGGTGTTCCCGAGGAGAGAGGAATCTTTAATCCTTGTCTGAATTCTTTTAGTAGCTATACCAAGAACATTGGATTTAGTTCTGGGGTGGTTCTTGCAAATTATGTCATCTTCTCTCTTCCTTTAGAGATTAAACTTAAGTAGACTTAACCAACAGTTAAAGTGGAGGTGCTTTTCTAACTTAACCAAAATTCTAATTTCGTCTTGTATTTATGTTTATAGACAATTTGAAATTCTCAATAATCTGATTTTACGTTCTCTTAATGCTAGATATATATATTGAGATATTTTGTTCATAGGCCTATGAACAAAATATCTCAATGGCGAAAAGTGCTAGGAAGTTAAAATTTTATATTTAAGTTGGGCACCCCCCTGGCACCTGCCAAGAAGCTTATGAACAAATTCGCCTTGTATCCACCTTTGGAAGGTAAGAGATATAGACGGTACGACCATTCACACCAAATTTTTTTCTTCATATAACAATATAAATATTAATATAACGGATGCGTGAAAGATGCAAAAGTTTTGTCTGGTAAAATTTATATCGCCCCAATGTTGGAAATGATCGAAACATCTATCAATATATTAATAAAGTGGCGTTTTTAATAGAAGTAAAGTAAAAGTTCTATGGATAACAAAACAAAGATTCTATCTGATTATTTTAATCTACTTTGTAGATTATGTAAAGAGAACACTTATGTTAGATTATGTAATAATTAAAATTGATGGATGACAGAGGTTCAGGTGGACGAGCAAGGTGGCTAATAATTTCCAAAAAATTATTACAGGATATTTTATCGGTATATAAATAAAACAGTTTCAATTATATTTTGTTCACTCTTTTATGATTTTCTTCTTCTTTATACGTCTTTTTCATATTTCAATTCTATTAGAGAATTTGCTCAGGGGCCCACAGCGACCACGAGCTACCCGAGCCGGGACAGGCAGTCCTTCAGTTCTTTGTATGTCTATCTCTTCCTTCCTCATTTCAACAGGCGTCAGACCGTACTACGGACCGGCCTGTCCTTTTCCTTTCGGTCGCTAAAACGCATGATAGGATTGGAGGGAAAAGAGTGAGGTCCACCGACCCCGCAGCGCGGGAATGGGGCGAGGACAAAAGAAGAAGAAGAATTCTATTAGAGAATCCGTCATTTTACATCAACAGCAACTTCTCTCTCCGGATTAGATTTTTATTTAATGCAATCCTAATAGTGACTTTATTTGTATCTCACTTTTCTTCAAAAGCAGACATTTGTTTGTTTTTTTTTTATTTTTTATTAAAAAATAACATTTTTTGATTCTAACTCACAACTGACGTTATCCCATTCCTTTTGGTATTTGACAATTGACACTGGCGGGACGTGATAAAACTACAATCTGTTGTTTTTTCACGTACATTTTATAGTTCATTGTGACGAATTTCATTAATTATCTCAAAAATTCGTATTTTTTGTTTAGCCACTTTTTTTAACGAAGAGATTGGGAATCTATATTTTTTTTTTTCATCAACGCATAAATTTGTTCGATTTTGATTCGATTTATTTATTAAATTTGTTCAATAATTGATTTCTGAACTCCTGTGAAAGAATTAAATTTGAACTGAATTTTAGGATAAGTAGCTTATTACTTACTTCAAATTTTTCCCTATTCAGTATGATCAATGAATAAGTCTATAAATTACTTAATGCCGTTTGAGTTGTTTTTTTTTTTTTTTGTATTTAACAAATAGCGCATGATAAAGTCATGTGATCGAGATATCGTTCTCTTTTTTTTTTGTGTTTGATGTTTTTTTTTTCTTAAAATTGATTGGATGGTTCATTCATTGGTAGTGCCAGCCACGAGCCAATCAAGTGAGAGATCCATAAACAGAAGGATCCAGGGACAGACAGACATACAGACCTCCCAAGGGTTCGTTCAGTGCTAAAGTCGAGTTTAGCATATCTGATGTGTTCACTGCCACTTTAAGCCGGTTTATTTCGCTCCAGTCGAGTTTATTTGACTAGGAGGGCAAGAAAGGGGTAGGGAGAGTGAGAGAATTGTCAATTCAATATCTGATTATTCGAATTATTAAAAATTTAATCTGGAAAAAAATCCAATGAAATCTCCAGAAATAATTTTGGATGTAATAAAATGAAATTTACCTCTTCTTGGCTTGTTAGTGCCTTGTCTTACATGCTAGATGATTAGAATTGGAGTATAATTTTAAAAATTAATATTTATCAAATAAATGCATTATGTATGAATGGGAACAAAGTGATAAAATCTTATCAATATTTTTTTTTTCTTTTCCATTGATAATTGCATAACTAACAGTCTTGCAACAACCATCATGGGAACGTTATCCGATTGAAATTTCTTAAATTATAGAAAATAATAAAAAATAATTTTTTTAACATCTTCCAATTAGGGTCAATTTCTTCCCATTATCATTGAATAAATCTTATAACTGGTATTCATACTCAGGTCAAAGTTTTCTTTAAATAATGGATTATTCAAAATGAAGGAGCAGATCAATTTCTAATGAAAAATATTTAAAATATTCTCCAATAGCCCTATATTTGGAAAAACCTTATATAAAAAGTATAAGGAAAAATACTCAGAAGTTCAGCCTCTATTTATCTAACTTATTTGAATCAAGTATCAAATGGTTTTCTTTTCATAAGAAGTCAGATTGTGTAAATCCTGCCCTGCTTTTAAAGCAACATTGCCCTTTATCCTGAGTATTTTATGATCTTAGGCCCAATGGTTCGCTTTCAGTGCCCGTCACAGGATTTTGTTAAGGTGGGGGGGGGCGAAATTTTTGGGTAAAGAGACGTAATAGCTCATTCATAGAGGTTGTATGATTAAAATCATATTATACCATTATTTCTTTTGTAACACAAATAGCGAAATTGAGGCACTCATTCAGTTAATGCCGATTAAAATATTATTTTTGCTGTTTAATAACAATTTGTTTATATCAGTTTATCACAAACTTTCTACTTGTGTACCTCTTCTATAATTTCGTTCAGTGACGCTAAAAAAATTTAATATATTGAACATTAATAGCATAAGTATATTAATCTTTACAAATGCTGAAAAGCAACTTTTATTGTCAAATCCCGATCCATTGCGGATTCTTACCAGCCTCCAGTACCCCTGGGGTTACACATACCCCACTTTAGAAAACACTGCTTTATAACAATAACAAGACATTTTTAAGGAATAGAATCGAAATTTTACTACTATCTTTAAAACTCATTAAAAATTATCAATATTCATTTTTGTGAGAATGATAAAACTTTAGATAAAGAAAATAAATTTAATGTATTTTTTAGGTTTTAACGGACAAAACAAAACCAAATAAAATTTAACTTCAAATGAGTTAATTTCCCAAAAACATTTTAACTCTCGTCCTCTCTCTTGATGATTACTCTTTAGTTAAATTTAATTAAATATCTAATTCGGATTTAATGTTATGATTCTAGTTTTGCAGATAGATATACTAAGATTTATTTTAAATTTCAATAAAAAGTTCTGTGATTAATTCATAAATAAAACTAGGAGGGCATAGCCTATTTCAAATTCCCAAATACGCTAATAATTTATATAAAAAAAAAAAGATCACTGGTTGTTTCAAAAGATTTTTATGCTACACTGTGTCCTTTTTACTGAATTTGTGGGAGAGGGATAGAGAATAGGCTGGAGGGAGGCAGATACAGTATATGGAATAGTTTGTTCTCTCGCAGTGTGTTGTTGTAGTTGAGAAGCGTTGCCTGCTTTCCCGCGATACTCGCGGGAATATTCAGGCGAGGAAAGAAGGAAGTGGCTCAATGTATAATTAACAAAAGGAGAGTAAGGCAGCTGAAAGCAATTAAAGAAAACAATATTTATTTTTCTTTCCCTTTATTTAATACATTTGTCAACGTTTCTGCCGATTTTTTCAGCCTTCTTCAGGACAAATTTATGTTTGCCTCGAGCTTAGAGGGGCTCTTGGCAACTCCTGACCTACTTTTGGTTTGAACATTCGTCAGATAGCATTACTTCTGGTTCAAGAAACACTCTTGAACCAGAAAATTAAAATAAAATAAAACTTTTTGTTAAAAAAATGGGAAAAGTTTTAAATATGCAACTTTATGCAATATTCACCAAATATGCAAAAATACGCATTATAAAATTTGAACCCTAGTGCTAAGGGGGCAAGGGCGGATCCAGAGGGTTTCTCGGCGGGGGGTAATCTGGTGTGACTGGTCGCACAGCACACAATTTTTTCTTAATTTCGGTAATTTAAAGGCGTATTCTCTACTTGTTTGCCAGAATATAAATACAAATCAAATTTTTAAGTATTAATATTTAAAATTTTACATTAAAAATAAATTTTTTTGCGAAAAAAAGTATTTTTCAAATCTCGGGGGGGGGCGGGGAGGTAATTAATCTTTTACCCCCCCCCTGTATCCGCCCTTGTAAGGGGGCATGATTCGGATGGACAGTTGGTTTTGCGGGACGTACATATTAGCAAATAGAATATCGACGTTCTAATTAGCAAAGTGCCTAACTCCATTTTTGTTTATTTTTCAGGAGAGCCAAAAAACATTTCATTGTCGAGCCACTGTTAAACACTTTTCGAACTGAAAAATTTGAATTACGCTCTTACCCAGCTCAGGACATAAGGAGAATGATATTTTTCAATAGAAAATACAAAAAATGATTTTCAAAAAAAGTGGAGTTAGACACTTTTCTACTGAGAGCGTCGATATGCAATTGCATAGGAATCCGGGCTTTAGTTATATATAAGTTATAAAAAAAAAGCGGAAATTGAACTCAATCTGACACCGAGAATTTAATTGATTTTTTTTATTTTCCCCGCTCTAACAATTTTTTTTTTTTTAATGATAAAAATTGTTATTTGATATGACCCTCGGGTTAAACATAATCTAGGTCTAGTTCTAGTATCTCTCAGATTGAAATTTTCTCTTTCTCTCTCTTGTACTGTGTATATTCGCCATATGAGATCCGTCTAGGATTTTATCTCTTTCTTTGAATTTCGCTAACGCTGATAAACCAAAGACGATGACCAAGCAATCAGCGGAGTGCAATTCAAGGTCCTATACATCCGACAATTGTTTATTAAATTAAATTAACTAATGTCTACACAACGAAGTGTCAGCCAGGCCAGATTTTTTTGTTGCACTCCTTTATTCTCTGATTTACTCCAATTCTTGTATAAATTTGGTTATTATTCATGACTGAATAATCAAATAGTAACAATTCAGTTGAGACAAAGCACATAAATACTTGCGACAAAGTTGGACGAGATGCCTATTACATACAAATTAAATTAATTTAACCAATAAAAAGCTTATTACAGTTTAGAAATGAAATTGAGAGAACAATAATATTTACATATAATAAATACCATTTCATTTTAATTAATTTTTTTTTAATTTCCAAATGTTTTTGACGGTAATACAATAATTATTATTATACATTTTATAATAAAAGAGAACAAAACATGTCATTGAATATGATTTTCAATTAAATCTTTCAATAAGCCTTTTTCTCAAAACTTTCTCTTTTAATTTAATTATAAAATATCTGGTGTGACTGTCCGCACAGCAGACTTTTGTGTCATCATTAGTGAGTTGAAACTCTTTCGACTTTTGTCAATTTTGAGACTTTTACTGATTTTCTTAGATATCTCGAGAGATTGTTTTTTGAGATTTTTAAAAACGACTTTTTTGGCTCTTTTTTGCCTCTGATAGATTTTTTTTTTTTTGAAAAACGAGTTTTATGAGGGACTTTTTACAAATTTTTTAATATAATATGCTTTTTTTTAATTTTGCATTTTTGGCTACTGAGGTCATTTAGTGTATTTTTTTATTTTTTTTTTTTTAATTTATTTAAGGTCTTTTTCGGCCATTTAGATCCGAAGCCATTTAAATCCTGTTCCTATTTATTTGAATTGATTTGTATTCAAATCAAGTGATATAAATTTTTTGTCTTTGACGGGATGCGAACCCTTGACCATTGGCACAAGGAACTTTTGAATAGGGTCCGATGGAAAACAAGATTTTCAGCCGAAACCGAATTTCGGCTTCAATTTTAGTTTTGGCCGAAACACAACTTTCAATTACCGATCCCATCCATGGCTATTCTATTTGTAATAATTGACAATAAATATAATTTTAAAATTTGATATAAATAAATAAATATTTTCGGCATTTTAGGCCATTTAAACTTTAAACGATACTTAATATAAATTACGATATACCGGTATAGTGGGGTTCATGCAGATTTATTTATACCATGTATTTTTCAGTTTTTTTTTTTTTATTTTCTCAAAATTCGCTCCACCGATTTTGATTAAAATTCAAAAATAAATTATTTTTTAGATGCTCTTTGAAATTTATATTCTCATTTTGGCATTGAAATCTTCTAAAGACCACTTTACTCTTGTACACCATAGGAAAGATAGTAGAAATGGTTGCCATGATAAGAAAATATAAATATTTTCCCATGTCTATAAATTTTACATCTTGAATTCAAATGTACTATACTGTCGGAAGCTAAATATATCTCGTCACCAAAAAAATCGGATGTGACAAGCACAGAACACAACTTTCGATTACCGGAGGTAATATATTTCGGGTTATTATCCAATCATCAGGGGTTACATACTCAGCCGTATGAACTCCTGATAATGGGCCTGAAAAATAATACATTTTTACAATACTTACTGATACACTAGAAAAAATTTATTTCGGTTTGAAATATCAGAGGAAAATTAAAAAGCTTTGACTTTTAGTGGGAAAGTATCAAAGTTAAATTTTCTTTGATCAATAAAATTGCCTTCCCCAGGTCACATACAAAATTAATTCCTCAAAGAAAAAGCCGATCAAATGGTAATATTTATTTAATGGAATTACTCCTATCTTTAAAATGAATTGATAGATAGGAAAACATTCGTTACCACTCTGTGACCTCTCTCTCTCTCTCCTTCTCTTGTTTACTTTGCCAATTATTTGTTTTGGGCTCCCTTTGATTTACACTCCCCAATATGCATTGATGATTGATGATGATTTGTCAAAATATTTATTTGCATATAAATATCTTGGGGTTTAATCTTAAATATTTTATCTATCGAATAACTATAAATATTAACAAATTCAATAGAAGTTTAATTATTATCTATCATTTTAAATCAAAGCACTTATTTTTTGACATATAAACAAACATGAGATAATTTATACCAAATTTTAAAATAATATCTAATCTCATTTGTCTTATATTATAAATTCACTATCACTTTCTTCTACTTTCTTTTCTTTTTTGCTCATTTATGAGTCTATAGTTTATATAAATTTAAAGATTAATCTTAAATGTTTAGACTGAGTGTAATCTTTATACGGTAATATAATAATTTCATCATAATGATTACTGATTGGCTTCGCTGAGAGACATCGTCCTGCCCCTTTCGCCCCGCCTCCCTAAAAAATGTATACAATCATTAGAATGAAATTTGAAGAAAAGGAACTGATAGAAATTTCAAAGTTCGATTTGTTCATTTGACATATAACCTTCAATTGTAGAGATATCAAATTCACAGATTTTAAATGTCAATAGTATATTAAAAAAAAAAAATTGTTATATAACAGGGATGGCATATAAGTGGCTCGCGTGCCAAGAATTACACGAACATTGAGCAAAAAAATGTAGTCAAGCTATCTACTGCTTCAAGGCTCTCCAAGAATACAAAAAGGCGTTTTATTTAATTTTTTTATTCCATCTATATCTAAATGTTGTTGGATTCAGCAATGAATAGAGTCAATTTTTATTTTTTTACAAGTGGTAAAGCCCGCCTTCGGCTACGCCCCCCAGACCTCTTTGCTCGCCTTCGGCGAGTAAATGCATCAAATTTATTTTTGCTCACCGTTTGGATATTTTGCAACAACAAAATTTTAAAGTTTTAAATTTCCCTCTCTGAATTATAGTTTTAAATTTCCCTTTCTAACTCCACTTCCTTTTACTCGAGCCAATCAGCACCCTGACAGGCAGATACACACTACACCCATGAGTCAGTGGCTAGCGCTTTATATATAGTAATGATACTGACAATTGACAATTTCCTATGATTAGGGTTAACTTACGTCCGGATTTAGAACACGTGTCCGATTTGACGTCCGGATCTTCTTCTTTCTTTGTCTTAATCCCGCTGTGCGGAGTCGGCGGTTCCTGCGGTTTTTGCGACCGGGAAGGAAAAGAACAGGCCGGCCCGTCGCACGGTCTGACGCCTGTTAAAAATATAGGAGAGAAGAGACTGACATTCAAAGAACAGAAGTACTTCCAGTTGTCCCAGCTAGGGCAGCTAGTGGTCGCCATCCACATACCCACAAGATGTGGGCCCCTTAGCTAGACGTCCGGATTTTACTAATATGAACCGAAAACGTAGCCAAATTGGGGAATTTTACTTCGTACCACATGTCATCTTGTAGGCCTATGTAAATATTTCATGGAATTTAAGTGATATGTGTATTAAAAAGGCTTAATTATAATAAATATGTAATCTATTAACCCCATAATAGCCCTCGGGCTTGGTCTAGGAGTTTGTATACCAAATGGCTTAAATAAGAATGCATGGACCCCAATAACTATATACCGTATATTGATAAAAACGGTTATCGTATAAAGTCTTAAATGGCCTAAGTTTCCGATAAGACTGTGTGAATGGGGAAAAAAGTGCGAGTGTTTTTTTATAAATAAAAAATAAGCTTAGTTTGATAATATTTTTCACGTCTCAGGATAGCTAAAAACGCAGATTTCATTGCCTAATTTCCAAAAAGGTTTCCATATGCCACAGATGTCGTCTGTCCGGATCTGGCCTCAATATATTATGATAACCCTACCTATAGTGCATTAGCTTCTAGTGCTAGAGCTTGATGGTTCGCATCCCGTTCCAGGCGAAAAAACTTTGTTCAAATTGAATTGGATGCCAAACAATTGAAAGAAATAGGGGGACCGGGTCCAAATGACCTCATATTCCGAAAAAAGATCTTAAAACAAATTAAACAAAAAGTCTTATGCTAAGAAATAAATTAAATAAAGTAAAAAATATCCCGGTGAACAAGTAATAAAAAACATCCACCAATTCACCCTAAAAGTTGAGTTATTTTTAAAAAGAGAAAGTAAAAATAATTAAAAGCAAAACTGTGGGATATGTATACCTTAATTTCATCTCTAAAGCTATGACTAGATAATAAATTAATAAATAAATATTTATTTATTAAAAAAAAATATTCGTTCTAAATTAGATAAAAAAAAAAACGACCCTGCCAGGATTCGAACCTGGAATCTTCTGATCCGTAGTCAGACGCGTTATCCGTTGCGCCACAGGGCCTTGCTTCTCAGAAGCTGTCTCTAATCCAAGTATATCCAACAGATAGGGGTAGCTTGGCAATCGATAATCTCTTCTAATTTCACGTTTATATATTGAACTCCATTTTCCATTTAACCTTACATTTTTTTTCATATTATAATAATTTTTACAAGTAATAATTTAATTAATTAGCTCAAGGGATAAGTAAAAAAAAAAAAAAAATAATTATAAAAAATTTCCTTGACCCCGACGTGATTTGAACACGCAACCTTCTGATCTGGAGTCAGACGCGCTACCGTTGCGCCACGGAGTCTTGCTAATCTACTCTCTCTTTCTCTTGTCCTCTATTGCCATTATATTAACTATTTTAGTTTATTTTCTTGACCAAATTAAGCTTATATAATGGAAAATCAATCTACACTCTAAATCCTTTCCTTTTAAAGTATTTTGCGCAGTTGTTATTTTACTTCGTTCAATGGAGCCCAAATAACCACCTGAAAGACGTCACGTTTCTGACATAATAATTTGACTTTACTTTTTTTTACCTGAATTATACTCAATTATATGCTGCAATTTTTTATTATTTAATTAATAGAGGTTTTGTTGCTTGTTTGAATTAATAATACTTAAATAGGTAAATAGCACATTTAAATATTATTTGAAATAATTAAATTTTTTTAACCTCACTTTTTTTTAAAGAGGTTATGAATTAATTATTGTTTATCGATCTAGAGATTTTTGGTAGAAGACGTCTAAATGATCTCCATTGCTGAAAAAGACCTTAAATAAATTTAAAAAAATCGGTCAAAGAGTAGGCCTACTCCTGATTCACTTTTTATTTATTTATTTATTTATTTATTTTTCAGTTCTTTTTTTTTTTGATTTTCTCAAAATTCGCTCCAATGATTTTGATAAAAATTCAAAAATCAATCAATTTTTTTAGATGATCTTTAAAATGTATATTCTCATTTTGCCCTCAAAATTGTGTTTTGTTTTTTTTTATTCAACACTTAATTTTTGAGTTGCCCCCGGGCTTGGTGTAGTAGGTAGGTTGCCTACCTCCCGTCGCGGGTCCGGACCCCAGGCAGTCCGATGATTTTACTTTACTTTACTCTTGTACTTCTTAGGAAAGATAGAAGAAATGGTTGCCATGGTAACAAAATATAAATATAAATTTAGTTGTGTGCTGGGTTTGTGAGATTGGAGTTGGGAGGAATAAAACCAGCGTTGTCGAACACCTACCTTTACACTTTTATTCAAGCAGACGTTTCGCTAACCATAACCCGGTTGCCATCTTCAGTGTCAATGAAAGAAGACAGGGACACCTTAAAAAAAAAAACTTTCATTGGCACTGAAGATGGCAACCGTTATGGTTACCGAAACGTCTGCTTGAATAAAAGTGTAAAGGTGTTCGACAACGCTGGTTTTATTCCTCCCAACTCCAAAATATAAATATTTCCGCATATTTTCCCATGTTTCTAAATTTGACATCTTGAATTTTAAGTTATGGCTTACTGTCGGAAACTAAATATATATCGACACAAAAAATCTGGTGTGGCAAGCACAGAACACAACTTTCGATTTCCAAGTTAAGAGAAAATTGTGTGCTGTGCGACCAGCCACACCAGATATTTGATAATTGTTTCCAGTGGTAGTGGTAGATTTAAGATGCCTCTCCCTTTTTGCTCCTCCTTCCCAAAACATTTATTAGGGTAAATAAGTAGGTCTATATTCTATAATTTTAAAATACTTAATGTAACAAAAGTGTTGAGCCCTGAAGCAATTTTCATAACGATAAAAATGTCATTTAATTAATATCTAGACAACTCTGCCTAACTTAAAATCGATTCAAATTGATGGACTGTTTGTGTTTCTAGATGCTTGTCTCCGCTGCCAGGCTGAGAGCAAGCAGGATGCCAGATACGGCAAACAGGACTGTGTGGTCGTTTGGGGGGAATGCAACCACAGTTTCCATTACTGTTGTATGTCCCTCTGGGTCAAACAGAACAACAGATGTCCACTATGCCAGCAAGAGTGGAGCATCCAACGAATGGGAAAATAACCAAATCACCACGAAACCAAACTAACTTCTATCTGGTAATACAACTTTCTCTATCTATCTTTCTTTTCTAGAAAAAAATAAGCTTATATTTAGAGAACAATTTTTTTTTTTTTTAATAGAGCCATTTTTGCAAATTAATTTATCATTAGTTCTCACACGTTTGAAAAACTATCATTTGAGAAACAAAATATTTTTCAAAAATAGAATACCAAAAGAAAAATATTTCCTTAAGGTTGTTCGGACAATACCCCGTAAGTTATAATAAATCTAAATTTTTTTTTAATAAAATGAAAAATTTGAATGCATAAATTAAATTTAGTCGTGACCTATCATAATTTATAATTGGATTAAGCTAATAATTTAATTACCAGAAATAATAAATGAATGCCTTTTGACTCAAGTATTTCTTTACATAAGGGGTAGTTCAGCATTTAAATATTACGTAACGCTTTAGGGGGAGGGGTCTGAACAAAACGTTACTAATTGTGACTTGGGGGACCCGAGGGGTTTCTCTAGGTGTGACATAACAATTCAAAGTTTTATAAAATTAAAAAAAAAAAGGTCGTACGATTTCCACAGCAGGGAAAAAATGGAGTGATTATTTGAGTCACGAGAGAAAATTTACTAAAAAAACAAAAAACAAAAAAAAAAAAGGTAAAATGATATGAATTTTGTATAAGAAATTTTATTCGGGGGGGGGGGGGTAGTTCTATGTTGTGCCATTATTTTTGTAGGGGGGTTTGTTTGTATGAGACTAAAAGATTACGTAAAATGAATGCCCCTAATATAGATCTGGCAACATTTGCATTTAACATCTGATTATGTTGATCTTGTATAGTGTTTAGTTGTATTTTATTTATAATATAACAATGAGTAATGCATATCAGTTTAAAAACAATGGGCGATTCGCGAGAAAGAATATCGCAAAAAAAAGTGGAAGTGAAAGCGCGAAACGCTATTTATTTTGTGCGACGTTGCCGGACTGGTCTGAGTCAAGCGACTTAATTATTTTTTAAATATGGCCGACTGATCTATATAAGTGCCTTATTCTCCGAACAACCTTAATTAACTAGATATGTCAATTCCACTATTTTCTTGAAAACTTTTCATTTAAAAATTTCTAGTAAAAATTTTAATACATAATAAGCTGGGAGTTAATATTTATATCATTTTAAATCTTCTAGTACTTAGCTACAAGATTTTGACATTTTCCTTATTTTTTTTTTATAATCTGGATCAATTTCTGTTCCATATGAAGTGATAGATTTTCTGCCATTCTTGTCCTTTCCCAGCGTTGCAATTTGCTTAATGAATACGATGCAATTTGTAAAAAGCGAAATCTACTAATCCGTGATTATCCGTTAATTGGACATTATTGCTCTTAAGTGTTTCTTGTTGTAGAGAATTTTATTTTTTAGGAAAATTTGTTTAGGGTGGCGAGATAATTTAATCCCAGCCAACAGAATTTGTTTTTTTTTTTTTCTCATTTGCAAGCTGATCAGAAAGTTTTATTTTATCATTATTTTTTACTTGTAATAACAAAGAAGGTAGATTTTATTATATAATCAGATTAAGTTTAATGAATTTGGACAATATCCGGATGTACATTTTTTTTTTTTTTTTTAATATTACAAGGAATTCCCCAGGAGATCTAGGAGTTGAAGGGTTTTTACAGAAATGATTACGCCTCAAGAAAAAAAGAAAAAGAAAAGAGAATATAAAATGCCAAATGATGAGTCGTTCATCATCATTAAAATGATCTCTACAAAAACAGAATCTGATTTAAAAATTAATTAATTAATTCTAAAGAAATGTTTTTCTTTGAATTTACTGATGATGGAAATGGCTCTTTGATTTAAAACTCTTAAAAAAAAAAAAATTATTTCTATAATTAGGACATTTTAGAAAATTTACAAGTTGTATTTTACATATGTGTATGTGTTCTTTTTGTTTCAGAATCGCGCGATTTTAAACCCAATTTTTCATGGTCACAACCTGATTGAATTTAGATCATGTTATTTTAAAAATAAATACTATTAACATCTATATATTCGTTTTATTTAATGGATCCTTTACTAAAATTTTTTTCAACAATATTCTATCCTGCCAAAGGTTATTAATTAATTTCTCGGCTTGCCTGAAAAATAAAGCATCCTAAACTTATTATCTTTTTCATTTCAATAAATTCTTATGATTCAAAATTTTTGATGCACATTTAGATAATAATTTTAACGTCCTATTTTTCTTATTAGTTCGATTCTAATATTGAAATCAAAATTCAATCATCTAAACTGAACTACTTTCTTCACATTTGACATCTATAATAAACAATTTTAGTCTGATTCTCTTAAAAAAAAAATTAGAATTTTTTTTTAGAAATTTTAATTCAGTAATCTTAATAATTTCGTTTATAAATTATACAACAACACTTATTTATTTTATTATAATAACATTCCTAACCATTTTTTCCTAAGCTATTTAATTAATATTTGATAAATAATACTTTTTTCATTTTTAGATTTAAATTTTTTTTCTAGATTCAATAATACATTCTCAAAGTCAAATAAATTTAATTCATTTTATAAATACACTTCATCGTGCAATTCATTCAAATGTTTTAAGTTATTTGAGATACAAAAGAAGAGTGTACAGTTCTATTCGCTCAATAAAATAAAAGGCTTATTTGAATCTATAAATCTGAACTTAAAATCAACCATCTTGGGACTTTGACCGAAATAGCGACGAGGCTCTTGCTCACCGCCTGGTATCTCGGCAACAC
>JAKCPI010022785.1:0-12022 GCA_023213315.1 Euborellia annulipes
AGTTCTGTGATTAATTCATAAATAAAACTAGGAGGGCATAGCCTATTTTTTTTTTTTTTTTTTTTTTTTAAACATTCACACTTTTTTTCTCATTCACACTCACACTCACACACACATTCACACTGTCTTTTCGGCAGCTCAGGCCATATAAGACATTTACGATATCCGTTATTTATGAATTTATATATATAGGGGTCCAGGCATTTTTTATTTAAGCCCATAGCCTATTTCAAATTCCCAAATACGCTAATAATTTATATAAATAAAAAAAAGATCACTGGTTGTTTCAAAAGATTTTTATCCTACACTGTGTCCTTTTTACTGAATTTGTGGGAGAGGGATAGAGAATAGGCTGGAGGAGAGGCAGATACAGTATATGGAATAGTTTGTTCTCTCGCAGTGTGTTGTTGTAGTTGAGAAGCGTTGCCTGCTTTCCCGCGATACTCGCGGGAATATTCAGGCGAGGAAAGAAGGAAGTGGCTCAATGAATAATTAACAAAAGGAGAGTAAGGCAGCTGAAAGCAATTAAAGAAAACAATATTTATTTTTCTTTCCCTTTATTTAATACATTTGTCAACGTTTCTGCCGATTTTTTCAGCCTTCTTCAGGACAAATTTATGTTTGCCTCGAGCTTAGAGGGGGCTCTTGCCAACTCCTGACCTACTTTTGGTTTGAACATTCGTCAGATAGCATTACTTCTGGTTCAAGAAACACTCTTGAACCAGAAAATTAAAATAAAATAAAACATTTTGTTAAAAAAATGGGAAAAGTTTTAAATATGCAACTTTATGCAATATTCACCAAATATGCAAAAATATTTATATATATAAAAATGAAATGGGAAAAATGTATGTATGTATGTAAATATGTATGTATATGTTCTATAGAAATCCAAATTTTTCATTAAATCCTTTTAGATTAAAGTCCCCTTTTGGTCCTTGGTTTTGGGAGTAACGTAGTAATAATTTGAATCTCTTAAATGTTTTGGAAAATTAATTATAATCAAAATTTTTTTATTTTGGGAAAAAAAATTCAACAATTTGGTTGGAATTTTAGAGAGCCTTTTTTTCTTTTTTGAAAAACCTTCTTCCTTGCTTTTGGGTTGGGGTTGGGGCTTCGCAGCAGTTGAAAAACGAAGAGAGGACTCAGTTGCCTCCCCTTTTACACTCTTATACACACCCCTTTTTGCTGATCCCTATCGGTACCCTCGCCTCGCTTGAATATAAGATCCTTCCTTTAACTTTTTACCCCTTCCATTCCAACAAAAAAATTCCCAAATTGGGAATAAACTTTCTCGCCTTCGGCGAGCAAGGGGATCCAGGGGGGCGCCCCCCCCCCCCCGGGCGGAAGCCCCCCCCCGGGGGAGCTTTGCCACTGGCATTATAAAATTTGAACCCTAGTGCTAAGGGGGCAAGGGCGGATCCAGAGGGTTTCTCGGCGGGGGGGGTAATCTGGTGTGACTGGTCGCACAGCACACAATTTTTTCTTAATTTCGGTAATTTAAAGGCGTATTCTCTACTTGTTTGCCAGAATATAAATACAAATCAAATTTTTAAGTATTAATATTTAAAATTTTTCATTAAAAATAAATTTTTTTGCGAAAAAAGTATTTTTTCAAATCTCGGGGGGGGGAGGTAATTACTCTTTACCCCCCCTGTATCCGCCCTTGTAAGGGGGCATGATTCGGATGGACAGTTGGTTTTGCGGGACGTACATATTAGCAAATAGAATATCGACGTTCTAATTAGTAAAGTGCCTAACTCCATTTTTGTTTATTTTTCAGGAGAGCCAAAAAACATTTCATTGTCATTGTTAGAGCCACTGTTAAACACTTATCGAACTGAAAAATTTGAATTACGCTCTTACCCAGCTCAGGGCATAAGGAGAATGATATTTTTCAATAGAAAATACAAAAAATGATTTTCAAAAAAAGTGGAGTTAAGACACTTTTCTACTGAGAGCGTCGATATGCAATTGCATAGGAATCCGGGCTTTAGTTATATATAAGTTATAAAAAAAAAAGCGGAAATTGAACTCAATCTGACACCGAGAATTTAATTGATTTTTTTTATTTTCCTCCGCTCTAACAATTTTTTTTTTTTAATGATAAAAATTGTTATTTGATATGACCCTCGGGTTAAACATAATCTAGGTCTAGTTCTAGTATCTCTCAGATTGAAATTTTCTCTTTCTCTCTCTTGTACTGTGTATATTCGCCATATGAGATCCGTCTAGGATTTTATCTCTCTTTCTTTGAATTTCGTTAACGCTGATAAACCAAAGACGATGACCAAGCAATCAGCGGAGTGCAATTCAAGGTCCTATACATCCGACAATTTTTTATTAAATTAAATTAACTAATGTCTACACAACGAAGTGTCAGTCAGGCCAGATTTTTTTGTTGCACTGCTTTATTCTCTGATTTACTTCAATTCTTGTATAAATTTGGTTATTATTCATGACTGAATAATCAAATAGTAACAATTCAGTTGAGACAAAGCACATAAATACTTGCGACAAAGTTGAACGAGATGCCTATTACATACAAATTAAATTAATTTAACCAATAAAAAGCTTATTACAGTTTAGAAATGAAATTGAGAGAACAATAATATTTACATATAATAAATACCATTTCATTTTAATTAATTTTTTTTGCTCAATTTCCAAATGTTTTTGACGGTAATACAATAATTATTATTATACATTTTATAATAAAAGAGAACAAAACATGTCATTGAATATGATTTTCAATTAAATCTTTCAATAAGCCTTTTTCTCAAAACTTTCTCTTTTAATTTAATTATAAAATATCTGGTGTGACTGTCCGCACAGCAGACTTTTGTGTCATCATTAGTGAGTTGAAACTCTTTCGACTTTTGTCAATTTTGAGACTTTTACTGATTTTCTTAGATATCTCGAGAGATTGTTTTTTGAGATTTTTTAAAAACGACTTTTTTGGCTCTTTTTTGCCTCTGATAGATTTTTTTTTTTTTGAAAAACGAGTTTTATGAGGGACTTTTTACAAATTTTTTAATATAATATGCTTTTTTTAATTTTGCATTTTTGGCTACTGAGGCCATTTAGTGTATTTTTTTATTTATTTTTTTTAAACTTATTTAAGGTCTTTTTCGGCCATTTAGATCCGAAGCCATTTAAATCCAGTTCCTATTTATTACTTTCTCTTACCTATGTATATATGTAATATATATATATATAGAGAAAGTATTGGATTCATGTCAAAAATTCGATGTCGAGATTTTGATGGATCTTCACGTTTTGAGGTCCCCTGAATCCAAAAAAGTGGTTTTCGCGACATGGTCTGTCTGTGTGTGTGTGGGTGGGTGGGTGGGTGTCAAATTTTAAGCATGAAGGAATTGAGCTATGAGGTTGAAATTTTATATTTAAGTTAAACACCCACCGGGACCGGAAAAATAAGCTTTTAATCAAAATCGGCCAAAGAGTACTAGTACTTTACTGATGTACTTTTTCAGTTTTTTTTCGATTTTCTCAAAATTCGCTCTAACGATTTTGATTAAAATTCAAAAATCAATTATTTTTTAGATGCTCTTTCAAATGTATATTCTCGTTTTGCCCTCAAAATTGTTTGAAGCACACTTTACTCTTGTGCTTCATAGGGAAAGATAGGAGAAATGGTTGCCATGGTAACAAAATATAAATATTTTCCCATACTTATAAATTTTACATCTGAATTCAAATATTCCCTACTGTCGGAAACTAAATACATGTCGACACAAAAAATCTGGTGTGACAAGCACAGTACACAACTTTCGATTACCGAAGGTAAGAGAAAGTTGTGTGCTGTGCGCCAGTCACACCAGATTTTTTGAATTGATTTATATTCATATCAAGTGATATAAATTTTTTGTCTTTGACGGGATGCGAACCCTTGACCTTTGGCACAAGGAACTTTTGAATAGGGTCCGACTGAAACAAGATTTTCAGCCGAAACCGAATTTTGGCTTCAATTTGAGTTTTGGCCGAAACACAACTTTCAATTACCGATCCCATTCATGGCTACTCTATTTGTAATCTCAGTCATTTGTGTCAACCCTGACACGTTGTGGTTACTTACTCTGAGTAACCCTCATGGGAATGATACTGAGGTGGGTTCCCGTTTCCTTCCTCAGGAGGAGGCATCTCAAATAGAGTTGGATAATTTATTGCCGTGAGGTGGATTTGAACTCGAGTTGTCTTCAACTCAGGATTATAAGCTTAACTGCTTTATCCCCTCGGCTAATCGCCTCCTCAATTGCCTCCCTATTTGTAATAATTGACAATAAATATAATTTTAAAATTTGATATAAATAAATAAATATTTTCGGCATTTTAGGCCATTTAAACTTTAAACGATACTTAATATAAATTACGATATATAGTGGGGTTCATGCAGATTTATTTATACCATGTATTTTTCAGTTTTTTTTTTTCAATTTTCTCAAAATTCGCTCCACCGATTTTGATTAAAATTCAAAAATAAATTATTTTTTAGATGCTCTTTGAAATGTATATTCTTGTTTTGTCATTGAAATCTTCTAAAGACCACTTTACTTGTACTCCATAGGAAAGATAGTAGAAATGGTTGCCATGGTAAGAAAATATAAATATTTTCCCATGTCTATAAATTTTATATCTTGAATTCAAATGTACTATACTGTCGGAAGCTAAATATATCTCGTCACCAAAAAAAATCGGATGTGACAAGCACAGAACACAACTTTCGATTACCGGAGGTAATATATTTCAGGTTATTATTCCATCATCAGCGGTTACATACTCAGCCGTATGAACTCCTGATAATGGGCCTGAAAAATAATATATTTTTACAATACTTACTGATACACTAGAAAAAATTTATTTCGGTTTGAAATATCAGAGGAAAATTAAAAAGCTTTGACTTTTAGTGGGAAAGTATCAAAGTTAAATTTTCTTTGATCAATAAAATTCCCTTCCCCCAAGTCACATACAAAATTAATTCCTCAAAGAAAAAGCCGATCAAATGGTAATATTTATTTAATGGAATTACTCCTATCTTTAAAATGAGTTGATAGATAGGAAAACATTCGTTACCACTCTGTGACCTCTCTCTCTCTCTCTCTCTCTCTCTCTCCTTCTCTTGTTTACTTTGCCAATTATTTGTTTTGGGCTCCCTTTGATTTACACTCCCCAATATGCATTGATGATTGATGATGATTTGTCAAAATATTTATTTGCATATAAATATCTTGGGATTTAATCTTAAATATTTTATCTATCGAATAACTATAAATATTAACAAATTCAATAGAAGTTTAATTATTATCTATCATTTTAAATCAAAGCACTTATTTTTTGACATATAAACAAACATGAGATAATTTATACCAAATTTTAAAATAATATCTAATCTCATTTGTCTTACATTATAAATTCACTATCACTTTCTTCTACTTTCTTTTCTTTTTTGCTCATTTATGAGTAGTCTATAGTTTATATAAATTTAAAGATTAATCTTAAATGTTTAGACTGAGTGTAATCTTTATACGGTAATATAATAATTTCATCATAATGATTACTGATTGGCTTCGCTAAGAGACATCGTCCTGCCCCTTTCGCCCCGCCTCCCTAAAAAATGTATACATTCATTAGAATGAAATTTGAAGAAAAGGAACTGATAGAAATTTCAAAGTTCGATTTGTTCATTTGACATATAACCTTCAATTGTAGAGATATAAAATTCACAGATTTTAAATGTCAATAGTATATTAAAAAAAAAAAATTTTTTTTTAAAAAGGGGGGTTGTAAATGGGTTGCCCGCCTGGGAGTATCCCAACAATTTGGAAAAAAAATATGGAGACAATCTATTCTCTTTTTCATGCCCTTCAAAAAATAAAAAAGGCGTTTTTTTTATTTTTTTTTCTTTCTATCATATCAAACTATTTGTTGTGTTGTTTTGTTCAGAAAAGAGAAGAGAACAAAATTTTTTTTTTTTTTTTAGAAGAAATCACTCTTTCCTCTGCCTCCCCCCCCCTCCCTTCTTTCCCCCCCCCCCCCCTTCCTTTCCTTCAAAAAAGAAAGAAAACCCGGGATCAGTGGCGTACCAAGGGGGGGGGGGGGGGGGGGGCCGCCCCCCGCCCCCCCCCCCCCCCGGCCCCCCCATATTTATTAAAAAAAAAATATAATTAAAATAAATATTTCATTTTGCGGCGCCCCGCGCCTCTCGGCGTAAAAAAAAAAAAAAAAAATAATTAAAAAAAAAAAAAAAAAAAAAAAAAATAAATAAAAAAAAAAAAATAAAATTTAAATTTAATTTGTTTTTTTCCCCCTCTTTTCTTTTTTTCTTTTAATATTTAAAAATAATATAATAAAAAAAAAAAAAAAAAAAAATAATAAATATTTTTTGTTTGTATTATTTATTAAAAAAAAAAAATTAAAAAATTATTAATTTAAATTATTTAAAAATTAAATTAGGGAAAAGAGTGGTTTCCCCAGCGGGTTTTTTTTGAATTTTGTTTTTTTCTTTTTGTTCCCTTGGTACCCTTATTTATATTAATTTATATAAATTATTATTTATTAATAAAAAATAATTCGTTCTAAATTAGATAAAAAAAAAAAAAACGACCCTGCCAGGATTCGAACCTGGAATCTTCTGATCCGTAGTCAGACGCGTTATCCGTTGCGCCACAGGGCCTTGCTTCTCAGAAGCTGTCTTTAATCCAAGTATATCCAACAGATAGGGGTAGCATGGCAATCGATAATCTCTGCTAATTTCACGTTGGTATATTGAACTCCATTTTCCATTTAACCTTACATTTTTTTTCATATTGTAATAATTTTTACAACTAATAATTTAATTAATTAGCTCAAGGGATAAGTAAAAAAAAAATAATAATAAAAAATTCCTTGACCCCGACGTGATTTGAACACGCAACCTTCTGATCTGGAGTCAGACGCGCTACCGTTGCGCCACGGAGTCTTGCTAATCTACTCTCTCTTTCTCTTGTCCTCTATTGCCATTATATTAACTATTTTAGTTTATTTTCTTGACCAAATTAAGCTTATATAATGGAAAATCAATCTACACTCTAAATCCTTTCCTTTTAAAGTATTTTGCGTAGTTGTTATTTTACTTCGTTCAATGGAGCCCAAATAACCACCTGAAAGACGTCACGTTTCTGACATAATAATTTGACTTTACTTTTTTTTTACCTGAATTATACTCAATTATATGCTGCATTTTTTTATTATTTTATTTTGTTGCTTGTTTGAATTAATAATACTTAAATAGGTAAATAGCACATTTAAATATTATTTGTAATAATTAAATTTTTGTTAACCTCACTTTTTTTTCAAAGAGAATTATGAACTTTAATTATTGTTTATCGATCTAGAGATTTTTGGTAGAAGACGTCTAAATGATCTCCGTTGCTGAAAAAGACCTTAAATAAATTTTAAAAAATTGGTCAAAGAGTAGACCTACTCCTGATTCACTTTTTATTTATTTATTTATTTATTTATTTTTCAGTTCTTTTTTTTTTTTTGATTTTCTCAAAATTCGCTCCAATGATTTTGATAAAAATTCAAAAATCAATCAATTTTTTTAGATGATCTTTAAAATGTATATTCTCATTTTGCCCTCAAAATTGTGTGTTTTTTTTTTTGTTTTTTTTTATTCAACACTTAATTTTTGAGTTGCCCCCGGGCTTGGTGTAGTAGGTAGGTTGCCTACCTCCCGTCGCGGGTCCGGACCCCAGGCAGTCCGATGATTTTACTTTACTTTACTCTTTCTTGTACTTCTTAGGAAAGATAGAAGAAATGGTTGCCATGGTAACAAAATATAAATATAAATTTAGTTGTGTGCTGGGTATGTGAGATTGGAGTTGGGAGGAATAAAACCAGCGTTGTCGAACACCTACCTTTACACTTTTATTCAAGCAGACGTTTCGGTAACCATAACGGTTGCCATCTTCAGTGTCAATGAAAGAAGACAGGGACACCTTAAAAAAAAAAAACTTTCATTGGCACTGAAGATGGCAACCGTTATGGTTACCGAAACGTCTGCTTGAATAAAAGTGTAAAGGTGTTCGACAACGTCGGTTTTATTCCTCCCAACTCCAAAATATAAATATTTCCGCATATTTTCCCATGTTTCTAAATTTGACATCTTGAATTTTAAGTTATGGCTTACTGTCGGAAACTAAATATATATCGACACAAAAAATCTGGCGTGGCAAGCACAGAACACAACTTTCGATTTCCAAGTTAAGAGAAAATTGTGTGTTGTGCGACCAGCCACACCAGATATTTGATAATTGTTTCCAGTGGTAGTGGTAGATTTAAGATGCCTCTCCCTTTTTGCTCCTCCTTCCCAAAACATTTATTAGCGTAAATAAGTAGGTCTATATTCTATAATTTTAAAATACTTAATGTAACAAAAGTATTGAGCCCTGAAGCAATTTTCATAACGTAAAAATGTCATTTAATTAATATCTAGACAACTCTGCCTAACTTAAAATCGATTCAAATTGATGGACTGTTTGTGTTTCTAGATGCTTGTCTCCGCTGCCAGGCTGAGAGCAAGCAGGATGCCAGATACGGCAAACAGGACTGTGTGGTCGTTTGGGGGGAATGCAACCACAGTTTCCATTACTGTTGTATGTCCCTCTGGGTCAAACAGAACAACAGATGTCCACTATGCCAGCAAGAGTGGAGCATCCAACGAATGGGAAAATAACCAAATCACCACGAAACCAAACTAACTTCTATCTGGTAATACAACTTTCTCTATCTCTTCTTTTGTAGAAAAAAAATAAGCATATATTTAGAGAACAATTTTTTTTTTAATTAGGGCTATTTTTGCAGGTCAAATTTTGTCATTAATCAACTTAATTTTTCATTAGTTTCACACAATGTTTGAAAAACTATAATTTGAGAAACAAAATATTTTTCAAAAATAGAGTAGTCTACCAAAAGAAAAATATTTCCTTAAGGTTGTTCGGAAAGTTATAATAAATCTAAATTTTTTTTTATTAAAATAAAAAATTTGAATGCATAAATTCATTATTAAAATTTTGTCGTGACCTATCATAATTTATAATTGGTTTAAGCTAATAATTTAATTACCAGAAATAATAAATGAATGCCTTTTGACTCAAGTATTTCTTTACATAAGGGGTGGTCCAGCATTTAAATATTACATAACGCTTTAGGAGGGGAGGGGTCTGAACAAAACGTTACTAATTGTGACATGGGGGACCCGGGGTTTCTCTAGGTGTGACATAACAATTCAAAGTTGAATTTATAAAATAAAAAAAAAGTCGCACGATTTCCACAGCAGGGAAAAAATGGAGTGATTATTTGAGTCACGAGAGAAAATTTAATTTACTAAAAAAAAAAAAAAAAAAAAAGGTAAAATGATATGAATTTTGTATAAGAAATTTTATTCGGGGGGGGGGGTAGTTCTATGTCGTGGCATTATTTTTCTAGGGGGGTTTGTTTGTATGAGACTAACTGTGACATGGGGGGACTAGATAATCATTGTAAAAGCATTACAAAAAATGTGGAATGCCCCTAATATAGATCTGGCAACATTTGCATTTAACATCTGATTATGTTGATCTTGTATAGTGTTTAGTTGTATTTTATTTATAATATAACAATGAGTAATGCATATCAGTGGGCGATTTGCGAGAAAGAATATCGCAAAAAAAAAAAAAAAGTGGGAAGTGAAAGCGTGAAACGCTATTTGTTTTGTGCGACGTTGCCGGACTGGTCTGAGTCAAGCGACTTAATTATTTTTTAAATATGGCCGACTGATCTATATAAGTGCCTTAATCTCCGAACAACCTTAATTAACTAGATATGTCAATTCCACTATTTTCTTGAAAACTTTTCATTTAAAAATTTCTAGCAAAAATTTTAATACGTAATAAGCTGGGAGTTAATATTTATATCATTTTAAATTTTCTAGTACTTAGCTACAAGATTTTGACATTTTCCTTATTTTTTTTTATAATCTGGATCAATTTCTGTTCCATATGAAGTGATAGATTTTTCTGCCATTCTTGTCCTTTCCCAGCGTTGCAATTTGCTTAATGAATACGATGCAATTTGTAAAAAGCGAAATCTACTAATCCGTGATTATCCGTTAATTGGACATTATTGCTCTTAAGTGTTTCTTGTTGTAGAGAATTTTATTTTTAGGAAAATTTGTTTAGGGTCCCAGCCAACAGAATTTGTTTTTTGTTTTTTTTTTCATTTGCAAGCTGATCAGAAATTTTTATTTTATCATTATTTTTTACTTGTAATAACAAAGAAGGTAGATTTTATTATATAATCAGATTAAGTTTAATGAATTTGGACAATATCCGGATGTTTTACATTTTTTTTTTTTTTTAATATTACAAGGAATTCCCCAGGAGATCTAGGGAGTCGAAGGGTTTTTACAGAAATGATTACGCCTCAAGAAAAAAGAAAAAGAAAAGAGAATATAAAATGCCAAATGATGAGTCGTTCATCATCATTAAAATGATCTCTACAAAAACAGAATCTGATTTAAAAATTGAATTAATTAATTCTAAAGAAATGTTTTTCTTTGAATTTGCTGATGATGGAAATGGCTCTTTGATTTAAAACTTCTTAAAAAAAAAAAAAAATATTTCTATAATTAGTTTGTCTTTTTAGAAAATTTACAAGTTGTATTTTACATATATATGTGTGTATGTGTTCTTTTTGTTTCAGAATCGCGCGATTTTAAACCCAATTTTTCATGGTCACCACCTGATTGAATTTAGATCATGTTATTTTAAAAATAAATACTATTAACATCTATATATTCGTTTTATTTAATGGATCCTTTAATAAAATTTTTTTTCAGCACAATATTCTAACATGCCAAAGGTTATTAATTAATTTCTCGGCTTGCCTGAAAAATAAAGCGTCCTAAACTTACTATCTTTTTCATTTCAATAAATTCTTATGATTCAAAATTTTTGATGCACAATTAGATAATAATTTTAACGTCCTATTTTTCTTATTAGTTCGATTCTAATATTGAAATCAAAATTCAACATCTAAACTGAACTACTTTCTTCACATTTGACATCTATAATAAACAATTTTATCT
The DNA here is from genome assembly GCA_023213315.1 of Euborellia annulipes. Taxonomy (NCBI): domain Eukaryota; kingdom Metazoa; phylum Arthropoda; class Insecta; order Dermaptera; family Anisolabididae; genus Euborellia; species Euborellia annulipes. Next base: position 11,126 of record JAKCPI010022785.1, read on the forward strand.
AATTTGCCCAATTAAAAAAAAAAATTATAATTTTTTTTTTAGAAATTTTAATTTAGTAATCTTAAGAATTTCGTTTATAAATTATTATAAAAAACAACACTTATTTATTTTATTATAATAACATTCCAAACCATTTTTTCCTAATCAATATAATTAATATTTGTTAAATAATACTTTTTCATTTTTAGATTTAAAATTTTTTTTTCTAGATTCAATAATACATCCTCAAAGTCAAATAAATTTAATTCATTTATAAATACACCTCTCATCAAAAAATTCATTCAAATGTTTTAAGTTTTTTGAGATACAAAATAAGAGGCCAGTTCTATTTGCTCAATAAAATAAAAGGCTTATTTGAATCTATAAATATGAACTTAAAATCAACCATCTTGGGACTCGGACTCGAAAAAGCGACGAGGCTCTTGCTCACCGCCTGGTATCTCGGCAACACTCGTCTCAGCTAAGTTTCGCATTGCTTACCATACAAAGTACTCACAACTAAGGCGTGCGTGCAAAATAATCGATTAATCGATTATATACCGATTATTTTCTTTAAAAAATAATCGATTATTAACAAAATATAATCGATTATGAAAACGATCTGATTATTTCCAATAAAAAAAGCGGAAAATTTAATTTAATTTTTTTGAAGGTAAAAAAATGTCAAATGAAAAAATGGATTTTTCTATAAAGAATGAAATGGATTTAATCGATATTGAAAAAATAATATATTTTAAATATCGATTATAACCGATTATTTTTTTTTCCATAATCGAACACCTCCCTCCCCTCCCTAAACAGAGCCTACTTTTTTTTGATAAAAATAACTTGAAATTTACAAAAGTACATAGAAATAAGACTAATCCTATCTAGAATTTTTTCGTCTGTTTTATTCTC
>JAKCPI010022786.1:0-12397 GCA_023213315.1 Euborellia annulipes
ATATTTGCCTTTTCGAACTATCAATTAATAGAAAAATCATAACAGAATCTTCAGTTATAATACTGTTTATTGAAAATATTTAGATGTCATTGAGATGACATCATCCTCAATACATACAAGGATGTTTTGCAAATGGTCCTTAATTCTATCCGTAGGTAAATGCTAACCCCATCAACACAAATTTGATAATGGATCTGGAAGTCTTATCTAGTAATTATTATCTAAGTGGCCACCATCTCTCTAATTATTCGATTGCAGATTAATTATTTCCTTTTTTAAATACAATGTGTTGTCTTGCTTAAAACGAACGGTCTCGGTATAACATTTTTAATAAAAAGACATTAATCTTTAACTGTTGCTTTAAGACTAGTGTTCGAAATCCACCAACTAACTTTAAGCCCTATCAGTCGGAAATATTTTAAGTGCCATTTGTATTAATAAGATATTTTTGACAGCTTATCCGTTCTGATGAGCGTCTCGAAACGACGCCGATAAGCAGTCAAATTTGTCAAATATTACGGGAAGATAAAACGGATTAATTATTTATACAAACAAACAAAGTCAAGGGGCAATTGAATACAAAATTTAATAATAATTAGGCCTTGAAAAAAAATTAGAATGAACTCACAATGGGGAGGAGATTCTGATACGAGTTATCAACTTCTTACCAACTTGCTCCTATAAGACAAAACCTAATTTCGAGGTGGAAATAAAAATTGCAAAAATTGAAAAAACTAAATACATTTCTAATCTATTGTAATTAGAAAAATAAAATTTGTAACGTTTATTATAAATATTAAGATATCGTGGAAATGGCTCCAAATAAAAAGAAGTTTGCAGGTCAAGAACTATCAGCAGGTGTAAGTTTCTTATTAAATTCCAATATAGAACATGCATGCATGCTTTTTTTTGGAAGATGCAAAATAATTTCTATAATATTATAGAGCAAAGGAATAAAGTATAGCAAATATGGGGTGTGCATTTAAGGGTCAACGAGGGCGATGCTGGTGTTCTAACAAATTTCAAGATCATTTAAGTTCGAGAAATAAAAAAACATGAAATTTAGGTCACCAAAGTCGGAATTTTCATTCAAATTCCTTCTAGTTAATAATTTGGGTTAAATTTTAACTTTCCTCTACAAATAATGAAATTTGACCTAATAATTGGATAACTTTTTAAGAGTAGTTTTAAAAAAGTATCATGCATCATGCATCACTGAAATTTTGATATATCTATTTTTATATTGATTAAAAGAGAGGCATTGACCTCAATATTACTGATAATAATAAGATTGAAAGTAAATTTCGTGGAAGGGGGATGAGAACAGAGAACAGGTTGCTTGTAAACAGAAATGTTATTATGATGGAGGAAAAGGATCGTGGCGATCAATATGATGTTGCTGACGCGTGAATAATAAATGCTGATGATGTCGACGGGTAGAGAGAGTGAGAGAGAGAGGGATATAAATGGCCTGGGTGATGGCCACCTCAGGCCCGAAGCTATTTCGGCCAAGTAGCCTTGACCTTTTGGCATTTTGGCGGGAAGAGGAATTGTTACCTGATAGACGACGAATGAGGTGTGTATGTCGGTCAGCAGTTTTCAGTTCAAATAATTGTAGAGTATTAGAAGAAGAAGAGTAAAACACCTAAAACTGCACACTAATGAAAAGCGATGGTGGTGGCGTTGGTGGCGGCAAGTATAACGACGACGTCGACGTCGACAACAACCACCACACAGCCAGCGGTCGTCGTCGTCGCTTCGTCGTCCTCAGACGTCATCGGAGTGAACCAGGGAATTGGGGGATCGATGTTGACGGGCGGCCTCTCGACTCTCTCAGAGGAGTCGGCCGTCGCGCAACGCATACTCGTTACGTATTGTTAATACGCATGCGTAAAAGCGCCTGGGGACTAACTAAAACACTCTCTGTGTGCCCACACCCCCCCCATGACGTCGCCCACGCGTCCTACAACGTCCATCGGATAGAACACCGCGTCGTCCAATCAACTAGAAATATGACTCAAAGAAAAATCGCCAACCCTAATAATAATAACAACACTTATTCACTGTCCTATATCTTTATAATAAACAACTTGGTATCTAAATATAAACTTCGCAAACCTGAGTTTGAACTCTAATATTTTAATAGAGCGTTATCTCCATTGGGTCATTCCCTAATAAGAGCTCTAATTCCTTAAATTGACTTTTTATTTTGAAAATTTTTAAGAGGGATTATACTTGTAAATTGAAATAAGAGAAAGTCAAAATCATTCTTACTAACAGTGACGTCATTTCAACTTTTTCTTGGGGGGGGGAACTTTTTTCTTAGGGGAGCAAATTTTTCCTTGGGGGGGGCAAACTTTTTTCTTAATTTTTTTTTTTTTTTTTTGGAATGGGTGCATAAGGTCCGAAGACCTATAATGACCAATCGTCACATGCAGCCAGGAAGAAAATAAAAACAAAAGGAGAAGCATAAAGGGGAAACTCAACTGCGGGAACTGAGAAGATGCCTGTTGAGGTTAGACTTGAAAGTCTGAAAATTGTAGGTTTTGGGGAAGATAGACGCAGGGAGCTTGTTCCAATCACGGGAGGTTATTTACAAAGGTACTCAAATTTGTCCAAAAGATATTTAATTGTTTAATGTTGTACATTTTAATAATGGTAGATATATTTTGAAATATTTTATTTAATGGGTGGATTTTCTGCGATTTTTCGCTCTTCCCCATTGGAGGATTTTCGGGACTCGAGTATTTTTTCTTTACTCTCCATAATGTCCTCTTTAAGCATAAAAAAATTCATTTCAAAATTCTAACGGGAAGTTGGTCAAGCAGAGTATGATAGACGTACAGATGGACACTCCGCTAGTATATATTAACAATTTGCTTATATTGTTTCAACTAGAGCCAACGGTTATCAGTTTACATCCATTCAGATCACGGTCCAATCAGTGGAGTACTGACATAGTTGGGAGCCTGGAACATCACTAGAAGAGAGGGCCTATATATATTTTGTACATGACTTCAAATATTTTGTCTTTGAGAGGGACCGGCAATCATGCAAAAACGGAAAAATTTGATAAAAAAACAAACAAATTTTGATATGAAAAAGGGGAGAAGGGCTGACATAAAGGAAAGAAAGAAATGCCAGTCTTAGCTCGGGTAACTCGTGGTCGCCATCCAAGTACTCACTAGAAGTGAGCCCCTGAGTGCTCAGTGGGATCTAGCTTAACGAGTATAATTCGTTCCAGAATCATACTCGTTAAGCGAAAACCCCGTTATACGAAACAATAACCTTTTTTTTTTTTTTTTTTTTTTACATTCACACTTTTTTCTCATTCACACTCACATCACACATACACACAGTCTTTTCGGCAACTCAGGCCATTTAAGACTTTAAACGATATCCGTTATTGATAACATACACATATTAGGGGTCCAGGCATTTTATTTCAGCCATTAGGTAGTCCAAATGGCTTAAATAAAATCATCGGACCGCCCGGGGTTCGATCCCGCGACTTTGGTATACGAGGTTAGCACGCTAACCTCTCACCAAACCCTGAGGGCAACAATAACCTTCTAACTATAGAGCTGTCCCCCAGGACACCAGGGCATTGACCCCTCCCCTTCAAGGGGTCTTTTTAAAATTTTATATTATTCTAAATAAAATATTTCAAAATATATCTACGAGTATATAAATTGTACAAAATTAATAAATTAAATATTTTTTGGCCAAATTTGAGTATCTATTTATAAGTAAATTTTGAGAAAAAAGTTTTGCCCCCCCCCAAGAAAAAGTTGAAATGACGCCACTGCATGACACATCAGGGCCGGATCTAGGGGGGGGCAGTGGGGCTGTGCCCCGGGCGGAAGATATCAGGGGGCGGCAATTTAAGAAAGATTTACTAAAAAAAAAAAAGGTAAAATGATATGAATTTTGTATAGAAAATTTTAAGAAGGTGGCGGCAAATTAAATTTTGACCCCCCTAAAAAAATCTCCTAGTTCCGGCCCTGTGACACATAGTCATGTAACATGCGAACAATCCGGTATCCCCCTCGCCTCGCCACTCGTTATGCGAAACGTCGCTCGTTAAGCAAGTCATTCTTTTTACAATTTGTTTTGCTACGTTATACGAATTACTCATTATGAGAGGTGCTCACTAAGCGAGGTTCAACTTATCTCATTTAAAGATAGAGATAGTGAAAGAGGAAGAGGGGGGGTCTATAATCTCTTAATTTACAAATCTAATTGATTTACCGAAAATAGACTCCCTTTCTGTACCGGCTTATGCCTACATATCATATGATATATTTTTGTTAGTCTTTTTCTTCAAAGTGACAAATCATTGAGATCGTGATTGTTAAGCTAGATCAAGCACTGTTGATTCTTAGATAGGTGACTCCGAGGGGGAAAGTTCACAATTAGATATCGAATCTAATTTTTCTGCTAATATATACATTGTATTTAGAATCTGAATATTATTGGATATATCAATATTATAAAAATATAGATGTTATATACGAATAATAAAAAAATAAGTTTTCTTAGAATGACGATAGATGGCACAGGTGGGAGGTTTATAGTTTGAGCGTAAATGGCTGATATTCAAATCATAATTAAAGGAGCAAATATATATATTCAAATCTTATGTTTATATATAAATTGGTAGTTTTTCAGAAATTGACTTTGTTGTTTATTCAGACAAACCAAGGCGTGTAGAAAAAGAAACGCCAAAAGAACTGTCAAACCTTAACCCTCCGGAAGTTCAGCCTTGCTTATTGAACATAAACAATCTCGGAGGGTGTTTCTCTTACCCATGACTTTGAAAAAAATTAGTTTTGATTAAAAAAAGAACAGAATGATCATAAGTATAGCGATTTAAAAAAATTCGCTAAAAATGTATTGAATTACAAATGTCTCTAATAATCAAGAAAGGAATATTTTGTGTTTTTATAACCAGCTAGCTAGAAAGTTTTTTTCGGGGGGGGAGGGGGGTTGATCGAGGGGTTCAAATGAATAAATTTAAAAATATAAAATACTGTTTCTACGGTTTCTAGCATATTTAAAAGTTCAACACCATGTTTATTTCCTTTAATTATAATTTTTCCGAATTTCGTGGGGAGGGCGAGAAGATTTTCCATATCTTGAACCGACCACGGACTTGCTACCCAGGGAGTTCAAAGATGGTTCAGTTTCAAATCTTGTTTTTTTTATCTAAAATTGTCACAAATAATGCTTTTATTTTATTTTATCGCTAACAGCTTCGGCCATTTAGCGAGCCAATATTATTAACATACATTATTTATTTTGATTTATATAATTATAAAAGATAAAAAATTACACCAATAACAAAATACATAACACCTCCCTTCCTATGCAATGAGAAAAATATTTTTTTTTAACACTCACAATTTTCTCATTCACATTCACTCACACAGTCTTTTCGACAACTTAGGCCATTTAAGACTTTGACGATAACCGTTATTATTTATAATATTCATTGGGGGTCCAGGTGTTTCTATTTAAGCCATTTGGTATCCAAATGGCTTAAATAAATTCATAGGACTGCCTGGGATCCGAACCCGACGTTCGGTATAGAAGGTAGGCAAACAAGATACTTAGAATTAACCAAAAGATGAACCTTAGATGAAAACTGACCCAGGGTTAAGGGTATTTTAAAAATATTTTTGTGTATGGAGAAGAGGGATATGAACAAAATCGACCAAAGAGTATAAGTACTTTACTGATGTACTTTTATTTTTTTTCGGCTTTCTCAAAATTCGCACCAACGATTTTTTTTTTTAAATCAAATATTTTTTAGATTCTCTTTTAAAATGCAAGCAAGCCGGTTTCTCTCTCGCTCTCTCTATACTCGTAAGCGTGTGTCAAGCAAGCAAGTGTGATCTCCAGCCAGCCAACCGACCGATTCGCAACCTAGAACTAGAATAAATAATAATGACATTTTCTATCTTTAGACAAATCGGGAAAATTCTTAGGGAAATTCCTATTAAATTGTTAGATCACTCGTTGTCAATCAAGGCCATTTAGGCACAATATCGTTGCAGTTAAGCAATACCAAGGATAACAAAGTCTCGGATGGATGATCCCGAGTCATCGATACAAATAATGTATACAATAACCCATCAGAAGCAAATAAAAAATCTGGTGTGACTGGTCGCACAGCACACAACTTACTCTTACCTTCGGTAATCGAATGTTGTGTACTGTGCTTGTCACACCAGATTTTTTGTGCCGACATGTATTTAGTTTCCGACAGTACGGTATATTCGAATTTCAAGATGTAAAATTTAAAGCATGGGAAAATATTTATATTTTGTTACCATGGCAACCATTTATCCTATCTTTTCTATGGAGTACAAGAGTAAAGTGGTCTTCAGAAGATTTCAATCACAAAATGAGAATATACATTTTAAAGTATAAGGGTATTTTATGGCTGGTGGAATTTGTAACAGGAATGATTCCTGTTATACATTTTAAAGAGAATCTAAAAAATATTTGATTTAAAAAAAAAAAATCGTTGGTGCGAATTTTGAGAAAGCCGAAAAAAATAAAAAAAGTACATCAGTAAAGTACTTATACTCTTTGGTCGATTTTGTTCAAAAACATATCCCTCTTCTCCATACACAAAAATATTTTTAAAATACCCTTAACCCTGGGTCAGTTTTCATCTAAGGTTCATCTTTTGGTTAATTCTAAGTATCTTGTTTGCCTACCTTCTATACCGAACGTCGCGGGTTCGGATCCCAGGCAGTCCTATGAATTTATTTAAGCCATTTGGATACCAAATGGCTTAAATAGAAATACCTGGACCCCCAATAGATATTATAAATAATAACGGTTATCGTCAAAGTCTTAAATGGCCTAAGTTGCCGAAAAGACTGTGTGAGTGTGAATGTGAATGAGAAAAAAGTGTGAGTGTTAAAAAAAAATATTTTTCTCATTGCATAGGAAGGGAGGTGTTATATATTTTGTTATTGGTGTAATTTTTTATCTTTTATAATTATATAAAACAAAATATTAATGTATGTTAATAATATTGGCTCGCTAAATGGCCGAAGCTGTTAGCGAAAAAATAAAATAAAAGCATTATTTGTAGGCAATTTTAGATAAAAAAAAAAAACAAGATTTGAAACTGAACCATCTTTGAGCTCCCTGGGCAACAGGGCCGTAGTTAGGACAGATATGGAAAATCTTCTCGCCCTCCCCACGAAATTCGGAAAAATTATAATTAAAGAGAAATAAACATGGTGTTGAACTTTTAAATATGCTAGAAACCGTAGAAACAGTATTTTATATTTTTTTAAATTTATTCATTTGAACCCCTCGATCAACCCCCCCCTCCCCCCGAAAAAAACTTTCTAGCTATAGCTGGTTATAAAAACACAAAATATTCCTTTCTTGATTATTAGAGACATTTGTAAATTTCAATACATTTTTGTAATTTTTTTTAAATCGCTATACTTATGAACATTCTGTTCTTTTTTTAATCAAAACTAATTTTTTCAAAGTCATGAGTAAGAGAAACACCCTCCGAGATTGTTTATGTTCAATAAGCAAGGCTGAACCTCGGAGGGTTAAGAGTTTGAACGACAGTTCTTTTTGGCGTTTCTTTTTCTATACGCCTTGGTTTGTCTGAATAAACAACAAAGTCAATTTCTGAAAAACTTCAATTTATATATAAACATAAGATTTGAAATATATATATTTGCTCATACTAATTATGATTTGAATATCAGCCATTTACGCTCAAACTATAAACCTCCCACCTGTGCCATCTATCGTCATTCTAGAAAACTTATTTTTTTATTATTCGTATATAACATCTATATTTTTATAATATTGATATATCAATAATATTCAGATTCTAAATACAATGTATATATTAGCAGAAAAATTAGATTCGATATCTAATTGTGAACTTTCCCCCTCGGAGTCACCTATCTAAGAATCAACAGTGCTTGATCTAGCTTAACAATCACGATCTCAATGATTTGTCACTTTGAAGAAAAAGACTAACAAAATATATCATATGATATGTAGGCATAAGCCGGTACAGAAAGGGAGTCTATTTTCGGTAAATCAATTAGATTTGTAAATTAAGAGATTATAGACCCCCCCCCTCTTCCTCTTTCACTATCTCTATCTTTAAATGAGATAAGTTGAACCTCGCTTAGTGAGCACCTCTCATAATGAGTAATTCGTATAACGTAGCAAAACAAATTGTAAAAGAATGACTTGCTTAACGAGCGACGTTTCGCATAACGAGTGGCGAGGCGAGGGGATACCGGATTGTTCGCATGTTACATGACTATGTGTCACAGGGCCGGAACTAGGAGATTTTTTAGGGGGGTCAAAAATTTAATTTGCCGCCACCTTCTTAAAATTTTCTATACAAAATTCATATCATTTTACCTTTTTTTTTTAGTAAATCTTTCTTAAATTGCCGCCCCCTGATATCTTCCGCCCGGGGCACAAGCACCCACTGCCCCCCCCCCCCCCTAGATCCGGCCCTGATGTGTCATGCAGTGGCGTCATTTCAACTTTTTCTTGGGGGGGGGGGGGGCAAACTTTTTTTTCTCAAAATTTACTTATAAATAGATACTCAAATTTGGCCAAAAAATATTTAATTTATTAATTTTGTACAATTTATATACTCGTAGATATATTTTGAAATATTTTATTTAGAATAATATAAAATTTTTAAAAAGACCCCTTGAAGGGAGGGGTCAATGCCCTGGTGTCCTGGGGGACAGCTCTATAGTTAGAAGGTTATTGTTGCCCTCGGGGTTTGGTGTAGAGGTTAGCGTGCTAACCTCGTATACCAAACGTCGCGGGGTCGGACCCCGGGCAGTCCGATGATTTTATTTAAGCCATTTGGATACCTAATGGCTGAAATAAGAATGCCTGGACCCCTAATATGTGTATATTATCAATAACGGATATCGTTTAAAGTCTTAAATGGCCTGAGTTGCCGAAAAGACTGTGTGTATGTGTGTTTGAATGTGAGTGTGAATGAGAAAAAAGTGTGAATGTTAAAAAAAAAAAAAAAAAAAAAAAAAAAAGGTTATTGTTTCGTATAACGAGGTTTTCGCTTAACGAGTATGATTCTGGAACGAATTATACTCGTTAAGCTAGATCCCACTGAGCACTCAGGGGCTCACTTCTAGTGATTACTTGGATGGCGACCACGAGTTACCCGAGCTAAGACTGGCATTTCTTTCTTTCCTTTATGTCAGCCCTTCTCCCCTTTTTCATATCAAAATTTGTTTGTTTTTTTTATCTAAATTTTTCCGTTTTTGCATGATTGCCGGTCCCTCTCAAAGACAAAATATTTGAAGTCATGTACAAAATATATATAGGCCCTCTCTTCTAGTGATGTTCCAGGCTCCCAACTATGTCAGTACTCCACTGATTGGACCGTGATCTGAATGGATGTAAACTGATAACCGTTGGCTCTAGTTGAAACAATATAAGCAAATTGTTAATATATACTAGCGGAGTGTCCATCTGTACGTCTATCATACTCTGCTTGACCAACTTCCCGTTAGAATTTTGAAATGAATTTTTTTATGCTTAAAGAGGACATTATGGAGAGTAAAGAAAAAATACTCGAGTCCCGAAATCCTCCAATGGGGAAGAGCGAAAAATCGCAGAAAATCCACCCATTAAATAAAATATTTCAAAATATATCTACCATTATTAAAATGTACAACATTAAACAATTAAATATCTTTTGGACAAATTTGAGTACCTTTGTAAATAACCTCCCGTGATTGGAACAAGCTCCCTGCGTCTATCTTCCCCAAAACCTACAATTTTCAGACTTTCAAGTCTAACCTCAACAGGCATCTTCTCAGTTCCCGCAGTTGAGTTTCCCCTTTATGCTTCTCCTTTTGTTTTTATTTTCTTCCTGGCTGCATGTGACGATTGGTCATTATAGGTCTTCGGACCTTATGCACCCATTCCAAAAAAAAAAAAAAAAAAAAATTAAGAAAAAAAAAGTTTGCCCCCCCCCCCAAGGAAAAATTTGCTCCCCTAAGAAAAAAGTTCCCCCCCCCCAAGAAAAAGTTGAAATGACGTCACTGTTAGTAAGAATGATTTTGACTTTCTCTTATTTCAATTTACAAGTATAATCCCTCTTAAAAATTTTCAAAATAAAAAGTCAATTTAAGGAATTAGAGCTCTTATTAGGGAATGACCCAATGGAGATAACGCTCTATTAAAATATTAGAGTTCAAACTCAGGTTTGCGAAGTTTATATTTAGATACCAAGTTGTTTATTATAAAGATATAGGACAGTGAATAAGTGTTGTTATTATTATTAGGGTTGGCGATTTTTCTTTGAGTCATATTTCTAGTTGATTGGACGACGCGGTGTTCTATCCGATGGACGTTGTAGGACGCGTGGGCGACGTCATGGGGGGGTGTGGGCACACAGAGAGTGTTTTAGTTAGTCCCCAGGCGCTTTTACGCATGCGTATTAACAATACGTAACGAGTATGCGTTGCGCGACGGCCGACTCCTCTGAGAGAGTCGAGAGGCCGCCCGTCAACATCGATCCCCCAACTCCCTGGTTCACTCCGATGACGTCTGAGGACGACGAAGCGACGACGACGACCGCTGGCTGTGTGGTGGTTGTTGTCGACGTCGACGTCGTCGTTATACTTGCCGCCACCAACGCCACCACCATCGCTTTTCATTAGTGTGCAGTTTTAAGTGTTTTACTCTTCTTCTTCTAATACTCTACAATTATTTGAACTGAAAACTGCTGACCGACATACACACCTCATTCGTCGTCTATCAGGTAACAATTCCTCTTCCCGCCAAAATGCCAAAAGGTCAAGGCTACTTGGCCGAAATAGCTTCCGGGCCTGAGGTGGCCATCACCCAGGCCATTTATATCCCTCTCTCTCTCTCACTCTCTCTACCCGTCGACATCATCAGCATTTATTATTCACGCGTCAGCAACATCATATTGATCGCCACGATCCTTTTCCTCCATCATAATAACATTTCTGTTTACAAACAACCTGTTCTCTGTTCTCATCCCCCTTCCACGAAATTTACTTTCAATCTTATTATTATCAGTAATATTGAGGTCAATGCCTCTCTTTTAATCAATATAAAAATAGATATATCAAAATTTCAGTGATGCATGATGCATGATACTTTTTTAAAACTACTCTTAAAAAGTTATCCAATTATTAGGTCAAAATTTCATTATTTGTAGAGGAAAGTTAAAATTTAACCCAAATTATTAACTAGAAGGAATTTGAAATGAAAATTCCGACTTTGGTGACCTAAATTTCATGTTTTTTATTTCTCGAACTTAAATGATCTTGAAATTTGTTAGAACACCAGCATCGCCCTCGTTGACCCTTAAATGCACACCCCATATTTGCTATACTTTATTCCTTTGCTCTATAATATTATAGAAATTATTTTGCATCTTCCAAAAAAAAGCATGCATGCATGTTCTATATTGAATTTAATAAGAAACTTCCACCTGCTGATAGTTCTTGACCTGCAAACTTCTTTTTATTTGGAGCCAGTTCCACGATATCTTAATATTTATAATAAACGTTACAAATTTTATTTTTCTAATTACAATAGATTAGAAATAATCGACTGTATTTAGTTTTTTCAATTTTTGCAATTTTTATTTCCACCTCGAAATTAGGTTTTGTCTTATAGGAGCAAGTTGGTAAGAAGTTGATAACTCGTATCAGAATCTCCTCCCCATTGTGAGCTCATTCTAGATTTTTTTTCAAGGCCTAATTATTATTAAATTTTGTATTCAATTGCCCCTTGACTTTGTTTGTTTGTATAAATAATTAATCCGTTTTATCTTCCCGTAATATTTGACAAATTTGACTGCTTATCGGCGTCGTTTCGAGACGCTCATCAGAACGGATAAGCTGTCAAAATATCTTATTAATACAAATGGCACTTAAAATATTTCCGACTGATAGGGCTTAAAATTAGTTGGTGGATTTCGAACAATAGTCTTAAAGCAACAGTTAAAGATTAAGGTCTTTTTATTAAAAAATATTTTACAGGGACCGTTTGTTTTAAGCAAGACAACCCATTGTAGGCTATTTAAAAAGGGAAATAATTAGTCTGCAATCGAATAATTAAAGATGGTGGCCACTTAGATAATAATTACTAGATAAGACTTCCAGATCCATTATTAAATTTGTGTTGATGGAGTTAGCATTTACCTACGGATAGAATTAAGGACCATTTGCAAAACATCCTTGAATGTATTGAGGATGATGTCATCTCAATGACATCTAAATATTTTCAATAAACAGTATTATAACTGAAGATTCTGTTATGATTTTTCTATTAATTGATAGTTCGAAAAGGCAAATATTAGAAA
>JAKCPI010022788.1:0-16392 GCA_023213315.1 Euborellia annulipes
GGGGCCTCTCAAAGGGAAATTTTTATTAAATTTTCTTTTTTTTATCTAAATTTTCCCATTTTTACTTGAGCCCTGAGGGCCCTGGGGCCTCTTCAAAGGGAAATTTTCATAAAATTTTTTTTTTATAAATATATGGGGACCTATGCCGGCTCGGGGCGTGGGGCGGACCGCCCCCCCCCCCCCCCCCGGTACGCCACTGCCTCTTAGGCGGCCGGAGCGCCTAGATGGGGGCTCCGGCCCCTGCCATCCCCCCCCCCCCCCCCAATGGCTCGGGTCCGCCGACATCGGACCTTCTCGGTCCAGGGAGATGTGTAACTTTAATATAAAATTTCATCCTCATAGCTCAATTCCTTCATGCTTTAAATTGAACCCAGCCAGCACACACACACACACACACAGACAGACAGAACATGTTACGAAAACCAATTTTTTGAATTCAGGGGACCTCAAAAACGTGAAGAACCATAAAAATTTCGACATCGAATTTTTGACATGAATCCAATACTTTATATATATATATATTATCATAATTGTAGAGCTAAGAGAAAGTAAAGATAAATTTCGGGTGGGGGAGATGTAGATTCCGAAACCCCTTCCCCCTCTTTCCCGGCTACGACGTGAAAAAACAAAATTCGATTTTAATACAAAAAAATTTAAAAAATTTACCTTTTTCAGTTGTGAGATTAACTATTTCGTTGTCTTCTTCTCTATTCCTATTAGCACAATCTGTTGATTCTGAAGGTCCAACTTCACAATCTAATTCTTAAATGGAAAAGTATTTAAGTAATTGATTCACTAATTTTAAAAAATTTTTTCAAATTTTACCTGCTTTCTTATTTTGAAAAAATCTGAAATTAGTCTCCGCTTCATAATTTTTATGAAATTAGCAATTAATGTTTTAATAATAAAAATAATTCGAATTTAAGTAAAATTTTTATTTAAAAAATCTGGTGACTGACGGATAGCACACAACTTTCTCTTACCTTCGGTAATCGAAAGTTGTGTACTGTGCTTGTCACACCAGATTTTTTGTGTCGAGATATATTTAGTTCCCGACAGTACGGAACATATGAATTCAAGATGTAAAATTTATAAGTATGGGAAAATATTTATATTTTGTTACCATGGCAACCATTTCTCCTATCTTCCCTATGAAATACAAGAGTAAAGTGGTCTTCAGAAGATTTCAATCGCAAAATGAGAATATACATTTTAAAGAGTATCTAAAAAATAATTGATTTTTGAATTTTAAAAAAAATCGTTGGAGCAAATTTTGAGAAAATCGAAAAAACTGAAAAAGTACATCAGTAAAGTGCTAGTACTCTTTGGCCGATTTTGATTAAAAGCTTATTTTTCCGGTCCCGGGGGGTGTTTAACTTAAATATAAAATTTCAACCTCATAGCTCAATTCCTTCATGCTTAAAATTGAACACACACACACCCACACCCACCCACACACCCACCCACCCACCCACCCACCCACCCACAGACAGACCATGTCGCGAAAACCACTTTTTTGGATTCAGGGGACCTCAAAACGTGAAGATCCATCAAAATCTCGACATCGAATTTTTGACATGAAACCAATACTTTCTCTCTATATATATATTACATATATACATAGGTAAGAGAAAGTAATAATTGTCAAATTTCAATAAGGTTATGGCATAAAAAAATCCTCAATAGCCTACAAAAAAAAAAAAAACATTCTCCGGTTGTTTTCCCCTGGTGCATCGTGCACGCTGACACGCACCAACCCATGTGTACCGGTATCTAGCTCGAAGCCATTAAGCCGGTTCCCAATGTTTGGGGGGTGAGAGGCCCTTCACCTCCCTTACTCCTCAAAATCAGTCCCTGGCGGGACTGGTCGACCAGCTCTCGACGCGTTCATCTCAAATCACCATTCTCTCAAATCACCATTGACAAATTCAAATTTCAATAAATGAATGTAGAGTCTTATATTAGTCTTTTGTTTTTTATGATTTAGGAGAAATAACAAAAGAATTAGTTTTTTTTTTATTTCTTATATATAATATATATATTTTATATTAATACTTTACGAAAAATAAGCAATTTTCATTTTTGTTAAAATTTTTTTAAAATAAAATAAACATATTTTTAAGAAATTATTTTTTTTTTATAATAAAAGAGGATACAATTTTTTTTTCTTTTCTAATAATTTGTAATAATATATAGAAATTTGAATTTTTTTTCTCTCTCAGGGGGGTTAAAACCCTAAACCCCCCCCTGGTTGCGCCACTGGATGCTTCAATAGTTTGGATCAGTGACTCAGAAACAGTGAACTCATTAAATGAGGGCCTATCCTCGAATATCGGCTCTTCCAAGAGTACTTCAGTTTCTCTCTCTTCAGTGCTGACTTGGTGGATGAATCTAGCTCTATTTTAGTTTTCTTCCAAAATAAGTATAAAGATAAGTCATTAGGATCTCCGGACCATAGACTGCATGTTGGCACAAATGAGTTTATTTTATCTGTGCCTATGTTGTCCTCTATAAATTTTAAGCCATCTTTCAGATATTTAACCCGTAGATTTTTGGACATGTTATATTGATCATCTTGCCTTTTATTTTTAGTTTATTTTTTTCATTTTGGCCATTTCATTTTTTGCATTTTAATAGTGGACCATATCACAAACTAATGGTGGACCATGGGGTCTACTACTGAAATACGGTTAGTTAGCACTATAATTATTAGGTCTACATAATTTACTGGCTGCCAGAACATCATAATTAACATTATAAATTAAAAATAAAAATTCTAATTAATTCAGAAATGGACCGCCCCGGTCCATTTCTAGATAATCTGTAAGATTAACATACCAGTAATGGACCACCCCCTCCCTACTGTTCACAGATCATACAATCAAGATGGGACAGCTCCAGGTTAAAAATTGTTTATAAGTTTAGCGCCCTCTATACGCGTATCGACCTATTATTTTGCGCGGGGAGACCCGTGGCTCAGAGAGAAGACATAAGCTTCTCGTGCCTAAGGTCCCACGTTCGCGTCCCGTCCCAAGCGAGAAAAAATTTATTTAATTTGAATTGGCTACTAATCATTTGAACTTAATAGGGAAGGGGTCTAAATGGCCTTAGATGCCGAAAAAGACCTTAAAAATAAAAAAAAAAAAAAAAAAACTGCTCACGAAATTAATTAATTTGTTTCCAATACTGGAGTGATAGTTGCACAGGAAAAATCTCGTCCAATCCGTATTGAATTTTTGATATTTATTCAATATTTTCTGTATATTAATCAAGGGCGGATCCAGAGGTGTTTCTCGGGGGAGAGGGGGGTAATCTGGTGTGACTGGTCGCACATCACGCAATTTTTTCTTTATTTCGGTAATTTAAAGGCGCATTCTGTACTTGTTTGCCAGAATATAAATACAAATCAAACTTTTAAGTATTCGTTTTTAAAATTTTTCATTAAAAATAAATTTATTTTCGAAAAAAAAAGTATTTTTTTTTTCAAATCTCGAAGGGGGGGGGGGGTTAATTACCACCTTTACCCCTCCCCTGTATCCGCCCTTGATATTAATATATATGTTCATCGGTATGATAAAATAAAAAAAAAAGATTAAAACAATTATTTGAAAATGAACAGTAAATGAAAAAAAGAGAAATTAGTGTTAAAAAAATTTATTGAAAATTGTAAAAAAATTATAATTAAATTTAATTATAAGAGCAACAAATTAAGAACTTACTTCTTTCTTTCCCATTTTTTAAACACTTAGGGCATATTAAAGGGCAATAATTGCGTGTGATTAATTGAGTAGGGCACGTTACAATTTTATTTAATTCAAATTTATAATGTTTTTTTTTTATTTGTTATTAAACTCATCAAACAATGTTATTTTGTTGGCGAATGGAACGAACTCTACAGGATAAATTTTTAACTAGTCTAGTATTGCCATCTAGCCACATATCAGACAACTAAAAACTTATAAACATTCTTCCCATAGAGCTGTCCCCCCCCCCATGCTACTGTTCAAGATAAGGTTATATAGTAAAATATCGACTATTATCCTAGTTTATTATTCTAAGAATAAATATATATATAAACTTTCCTTTAAATATTTTGTGGGTGGTTAATATTTTAATATAGACAGCCAGCGATCCTTAACCAAAATGACTAGGAAAGAGCAATGTATAGTACGTCTTGCAAAACGCTGGACATAAAATGCGATAAAATGATAAAGTGATGAAGCGAGCATGCACAAACTGCAAGAACAAGAAGCCAGATAACGTAACTTGAATATACATATAAAATCAACGCTGCAAAAAATACCTAATCCTTATTTTATCAAAATCTCTGCCAAAAGGTCCATTACTGGTGCATGGTCCATTACTGGTGCCTTTACCTTACACAGACAAAAAATTTACGCCGATATTTTAGAATTCAAAATGTAAATAAATAAAAAAAATCGTAAACATGGGTAAATATTTATATTTTGTTACCATGGCGCTATCCCTGAGGCCTGATTGGTTGTTTCACACATCGGACACGGTCTTAGGCAATTATAATATAGTATGATGATATTACATATATACATAGGTAAGAGAAAGTAAAAAGGTCAAATAATTTTTTTTTTTTTTTTGCATGCGAGTCTGATCCCATTTTTTCAGACTCTGGTTTCGGCCGGCCGAAAGGTTCGGCCACTTTTTGGCCGAAACCGAAACTACGGCCGAAACCATGATTTTTGGCCGAAACTGGCCGAAACCGTAACCGAAACCGAATATTCGGTCGGTTCCTACTAATTACACAGGCCTGCGATGAAAAAGTTGGCGGTAAAGTTTAGCCATCAAAGTTGAGATAATTTTCAAAAATTGGAAAAACGCAGGCCTGTGTTATTTATTAAAAATATAAATACTCTGCAATGTTTTGACTGCTTATCGTTTTCAAGTACTGTGCAATTGCTGCGACTCCACGACCTAACTAACCTTTAAGGGACCGATACCTGCGTTTTATATACAACGAAGTCAGCGCCACCTACCAGATAACGTTACAAATATTCGCGCTATTTATACTCATTCCCATGAAGTTAGTCACAATCATCAAAATATGTGTTTACATAAAAAACATGAATTACATAAATTACAATAAGTTTTTCAAAGAATAAAATAAGATCGCCAAAAAATGAGAAAATACATTTAAAGAGTATCCAAAAATTCGTTAAAGTGAATTTGGAATAAATTGAAAAATAAAAAAAAAAACTGAAAAAGACATCAATAAGGTAGGCCTACTAGTAATCTTTGGCCGATTTTATTCAAAAGCTTCTTGTTACGTGCCAAGGGGATATCTTACTTTTAATATCCAATTTAATTCTCCTAGCCCTTTTAGTTCTTGAGATATTTTGATCACAGACACACAGACCATATTGCGGGACTCACTTGTTTGGCCTCAAAACGTGTTGATCCATCAAAATCTCGACATCGACTTTTTGACATGAAATCAATACCTTCTCTAAATATATATTGACATATTTTGGTAAGAGAAAGTTACCAACCTGAACTAATTTTCAAATTTACAGTATATTAATGTCCATATACGTATGAAATTTTCAATATAAAGAGCCTCTAAGTAACTCTCGTTACACTTTGACTGATGAATTGAGTTGTTAGTTAGTTAGAGCGAGAAAGAGAAGAGGGAGTATAAAGGAAGAGAAATGAGAAAGGGTGGGGAGAAAGAGGAGGATTGCTTTGTGAAAAATGGAGGGGGGAGGTGCAAAAGCCATCAAGGAAAAGCTTCAAGCGAATGCTTAGTTTCTAGAACGAAAACCTTCAAATCTGATGTGACCAACACACACTAAAGAAATATACTTTCTCTTACATTTATAGGCATATATATATATCGACGTTCTCAGAAGAAAAGCGCCTAACTCCTCTTTTTTTGAATATCATTTTTGTATTTTCTGTTGAAAAATATCATTCTCCTTATGCCCTGAACTGGGTAAGAGCGTAATCCAAAATTTTCAGTTCGAAAAGTGTTTAACAGTGGCTCTAACAATGACAATGAAATGTTTTTTTAGCTCTCCTGGAAAATAAACAAAAATGGAGTTAGCCACTTTGCTAATTAGAACGTCGATATGTTGATATATATAGTGAGAAAGTATTGGTTTCATAAGAAGTGTCTTGTTTTAACGTTCACAAGATCTAATTATCTAAAATCAGAATATTATATAAATAAAGTGAAATTGAATAATGTTGAAACAATATGTGACTTAGGTGTAATTTTTGATTCAAGATTAAATTAAAAAACATATAACCAAGTATTTATTAATTTAAATAAGCGAAAAATGTAGGTACCGCCGGGAGTTGCACCACGGATTTGTCGATTTACGCTCAACATGCCCTACTGTTGGACCACAGTACGCACATAATTCTTTATTAAATTAAATTCTTTATTAAATTTTAATATGCATATTTCATCTCTTCTTAATGAGTGTTATAAAATTTTGGGATTTGTGAAGCGATCAACAAGACACTTCTATAATGTAGAAACAATTAAGCTCCTATTTAATTCACTTGTTCGGAGTAAATTAGAGTATGGCTCTCAAGTATGGGACCCCTCACATGTAGAAAATTGTAAAAAATTGGAGATCTTGCAAAATAATTTTTTAAGATATTTATATTATAAAAAATTCAATCTAAGTTATCCTCGAGATTATTCTACTAATCACTTAAGAACAATTTTTAATTATAGAAAATTAGAATCAAGGAGGAAATACCAGAAACAAGACTTTTTATTTAAATTGTTAAATAACAAAATAAATTGCCCCGAAATATTGGAGATATTGTCCTTTAGAGTACCTAGACCCAATAGCCGTCATCAAGTGACTTTCTCTATCCCTAAATGCAATACGGAAGCATATAGGGAATCCCCAATAATATCGCTGATGGACTTATTCAATATAAACTTAAATAACATAGATTTATTTCTGCTCTCGCACAGAGAATATAAAAATATCATATTCTCTATTCATGAATAAGAAGATTCTTAAGATTTTATTTCTATCTCGAAACTGTACATCTATATAAACTTTTGTCAATCAGGGCTGTCTTAGAGAGATTTCTCTGTGGCCCTAATTAATTTATATTATAATGTATTTTATATATTCTGAAAATAAAAAATAAATAAAATAAATAAATAAATATCAAAAATTTAATGTCGAGATTTTGATGGATAAACATGTTTTGAGGTCCCTGAGTCTTGGACTTTTGTGATTTCCAGGCCTGAAGATGATGGATTCTCAAAGCCATCGAAACTGAATGCTAGCGCAGTCGCCTAGCCAATAAATAAACCCATTACAAAAAACTACAAGTTTTTTTTTTTTTATTTTAATTTCAACTAAGTTCATCACAACAAAATACTTCCGCAATTCAATCCAAATCATAATTGCTTGTGCAAATCCAATTTAAAATTAATTAAAATTGTTTTTTGGTTATTTTTTTGTTAATGGGGTTTTGATAGTGTGGTCTGTTTGAAAATCTGGACTGTTTGATAATTTTGTGCTCTCGAGTCGTTGTCTCCATCCATTATATAGTCGAAATTCTTCTCTCGCCTGACGTCAGCCTCGGCATTTGTCCTTCTGCTCTGAGTTCCAGCAGCAACCAATTTTTTAATATCTCTGCACTTTTGACTTGTTAAATGCTTTTATTTAACTTACTCTTTCAAGGTCACCAACTTTATGGCTTTGTTAAGGACACTTCCCGATGAGCTAGAGGTGTGAAATTTGATATTTAAGAGTCATTTTTGATGACGCAAATTGTGAGTTTGGTTTTACCAAAATGGACCAAACTAATGTGGTACTTTATTTGAAACCCTTCGTGAATTAATGTAATTTCAAAAGACTTCCCGATGGGCTAGAGGTGTGAAATGTAATACTTAAGAGTCATTTTTGATGACGCCACTATATGGTGGTTTTGATCAAAATAGACCAAACTAATGTGGTAATCTTTATTTGAAACCCTTCGCAAATTAATCTAATTTCAAAAGACTTCCCGATGGGCTAGAGGTGTGAAATGTAATACTCAAGAGTCATTTTTGATGACGCCACTATATGGTGGTTTTGATCAAAATAGACCAAACTAATGTGGTACTTTATTTGAAACCCTTCGCAAATTAATCTAATTTCAAAAGACTTCCCGATGGGCTAGAGGTGTGAAATGTAATACTTAAGAGTCATTTTTGATGACGCCACTATATGGTGGTTTTGATCAAAATAGACCAAACTAATGTGGTACTTTATTTGAAACCCTTCGCGAATTAATGTAATTTCAAAAGACTTCCCGATGGGCTAGAGGTGTGAAATGTAATACTTAAGAGTCATTTTTGATGACGCCACTATATGGTGGTTTTGATCAAAATAGACCAAACTAATGTGGTACTTTATTTGAAGCCTCACGCAAATAAGGCCCTATTAACTATAGGGTCATTCCACGTCAAATCAACCAAAAAAATAAAAAATTTTCACCCATAATCTCAGATTTTTATGAAACTTGGTATGTTTGTTCTATATATAGAGATAGTAACAGCACCAAATTTCAATTTTTTATCTCACTTAGTTTTCGAGTTATGGCACTCTTAAAGTTTTGATTTTTTCACCTTGGAGAATGCCATACAAAATGTGGCATGGAAGAGAAATAATTTCTCATTTATTTTATGACCACCAATCTAGATGAAATTTTTATGGTATGTTCTTTAAACAATAAGGAATTAGAAAAAAAATATATCACGAATCTAAGTTAATCCTAAAATATAAAAAAAAAATTCATATTGTTGATTTTTTTTTTAGTTTTGAAAACGCAAACATGATTCAGCGCTAAAGCCAGTATCTCCAAAAGGGAATGAGATATTCAAGAAATTTTTTTGCTAAATAATCTACATGAAATGCATTTAATTTAGTAAAATAAAATGTTTGTGTATTTTGTTCCCTCTGTGTTCTAAAGTCCATTGCGAGTTTCAATATATAGTTTTACATGTTAAAAAGATTTCAAGGCAAAATGAAAATATGCATTTTAAAGAGCATCTAAACAATAATTGATTTATGAATTTTAATAAAAATCGTTGCAGGAAATTTGCAGAAAATTGGAAAAAACTGAAAAAGTACATCAGTAAAGTACCAGTACTTTTTGGCCGATTTTGTATCAAAAGCTTATTTTAGTGTCCTGAGGTGCCTAACTTAAATATAAAATTTCAACCTCCTACTCAATTTTCCTTTCAAGCTCGAATTGATTGTGTTTTCGTCTGTGTTCAGTTTTAAGCAGACACACACACAGTGTCCATTTGAAATCATGAAAGGATTGAGCTAGGAGGTTGAAATTTTATATTTAAGTTAGATACCCTCCGGGACACTCAAAATAAGCTTTTGAACAAAATCGGCCAAAAAGTACTAGTACTTTACTGATGTACTTTTTCAGTTTTTTCCAATTTTCTCAAAATTTCCTGCAACGATTTTTATTAAAATTCATAAATCAATTATTGTTTAGATGCTCTTTAAAATGCATATTTTCATTTTGCCCTTGAAATCTTTTTAACATGTAAAACTATATATTGAAACTTGCAATGGACTTTAGAAATAGAGGGAACAAAATACACAAAATTTTTATTTTACTAAATTAAAGCCCATTTCATGTAGATTATTTAGAAAAAAAATTTTCTTGAATATCTCATTCCCTTTTGGAGATATTGGCTTTAGCGCTGAACCATGTTTGCGTTTTCAAAACTAAAAAAAAATCAACAATATGAATTTTTTTTATATTTTAGGATTAACTTAGATTCGTGATATATTTTTTTTTCTAATTCCTTATTGTTTAAAGAACATACCAAAAAATTTCATCAAGATTGGTGGTCAAATAAATAAATGAGAAATTATTTTCTCTTCCATGTCACATTTTGTTTGGCATTAGCCAAGCCGCGGAAGGTGAAAAAATCAAAACTTTAAAGAGCCATAACTCGAAAACTAAGTGAGATAAAAAATTGAAATTTGGTGCTGTTACCTATCTCTATATATAGAACAAACATACCAAGTTTCATAAAAATCTGAGATTATGGGTGAAATGCCCTGGTTGAACTGACGTGGAATGACCCTATAGTTTTGAATTTTGATATTTACGAGTCATTTTTTTATGATAATGAATAATTTTTCAATTGAACCAAATCAATACAGGCCAAACTAATGTGGTACTTTATCATATTGATGATTTTTGATAAGACTAAAAGACTAAAAAGCTTAAAATAAAAATAAAATAAAAAAAAAGATTTTTAAAAAAATGCTTTTATTTAAATTGAACTAAAAAGAGAGAAATAAGAAAAGAAATAATTTAATTGTTCTTGTTAAAATTGTTGAATATTTATGACTTAAAATAAAAGCGTGGGGCGCGAGCCTCGGAATCACTTCGAAGCGCCTAGCGCCCCCACGCTTTTATTTTAAGTCATAAATATTAAAAAAATTTAACAAGAACAATTAAATTATTTCTTTTCTTATTTCTCTCTTTTTAGTTCAATTTAAATAAAAGCATTTTTTTAAAAATCTTTTTTTTATTTTATTTTTATTTTAAGCTTTTTACTTTCTCTTACCTATGTATATATGTAATATATATATAGAGAGAAAGTATTGGATTCATGTCAAAAATTCGATGTCGAGATTTTGATGGATCTTCACGTTTTGAGGTCCCCTGAATCCAAAAAAGTGGTTTTCGCGACATGGTCTGTCTGTGTGTGTGTCTTGTGTGTGTCTGTGTGTGTGTCTGTGTGTGTGTGTGTGTTCAATTTTAAGCATGAAGGAATTGAGCTAGGAGGTTGAAATTTTATATTTAAGTTAAACAGCCCCCGGGACCGGAAAAATAAACTTTTAATCAAAATCGGCCAAAGAGTACTAGTACTTTACTGATGTACTTTTTCAGTTTTTTTCGATTTTCTCAAAATTCGCTCTAACGATTTTGATTAAAATTCAAAAATCAATTATTTTTTAGATGCTCTTTCAAATGTATATTCTCGTTTCGCCCTCAAAATTGTTTGAAGCACACTTTACTCTTGTGTTTCATAGGAAAGATAGGAGAAATGGTTGCCTTGGTTACAAAATATAAATATTTTCCATACTTATTAATTTTACATCTGAATTCAAATGTTCCGTACTGTCGGGAACTAAATATATGTCGACACAAAAAATCTGGTGTGACAAGCACAGTACACAACTTTCGATTAGCCTCGGAATCACTTCGAAGCGCCTAGCGCCCCCACGCTTTTATTTTAAGTCATAAATATTAAAAAAATTTAACAAGAACAATTAAATTATTTCTTTCTTATTTCTCTCTTTTTAGTTCAATTTAAATAAAAGCATTTTTTTAAAAATCTTTTTTTTATTTTATTTTTATTTTAAGCTTTTTAATTATTAAATTGCTCATACCACTCGAAATTTAATGCCAAATAACAAATTTTGATTTCCTTAACTCTCACTTTTTTTAGGAAATTAGTTTAACTTTTGATTTTCTTGCCAATTTAATTAAAAGCATGATTTTCTGATAATTAGTATACTCTTATCATTTTCCTTTTTATATAAATTATTTTAAATATTTCCTGGAACTTTTTAGATAGGTGATCTTTTCTATGGACATTTTTGGTGTTGGTACAATATATACTGTTAATAATCTAAGTTGACCTGGGTAGGGGCATTTCTGATAAAAACTGCAGTTGGAGAAACAAGAAGTGGATTTTCAAGCTCCGTGGGGAAGCGGTCCGCTTGAATTATCAGCCCTGGATGATTGGGAAAATCCATAAATGCTCACTCTGCTGTTTAAACGAAGATGAAACAGTGTCTCATTTTGTCGCTATATGCCCAATTCTTAAATATATTCGACGGCGGTGGTTAGGTAAAGATCGCCTATCAGAAGAGGAGTTCAAAGATTTTATGAACGGCAGAGATTGGAACAGTTTGGCCAGATTTGCTGCTGAAGCTTGGGGTTTTAGATGGACGTTAATTCGAGAATTTAATTTTTTAGTCACCCGCAAACCACCCCCCTCTTTTCCCATTAAGCGGACGGTCTGTCAAGACCAACGTGTAAACGCCTGTAATTTCTTTTGGTATTTTTATTGTAAATTTATTATAAAATTGTTGCAAAAAGCAACATCAAAATAATACAAATTGTAACTAATTTTTGTTTCAAATAAAACAAGCATTATTATTATTATTATTATTAATCTAAGTTGTTGTTGTACATTATAATATTTATTTAATCACAAAAAAAAAATATATATTTGTTATATCATTGAACGCGTTCAAAATTCATTCTGCATGTAATAAATTTAAATAAAATAGAAAAGATTTTGTTTCTTTTGTTTTCAAAAATAAATAATATAGTTGTATAATTGATCATAATTTGTTTTTATTGTTGAGGGAAAATATATATGTCGTTCGCTACAGATGGACGTGTAGGCCTACCTGGCTCGACCCGTCACGTCACACTACTTTTCGAATTTTTGTTTAAAACAGTGATTCCCAACCTGGGGCGATCGCCCCCAAGTGGGCGATTTGGGTTTTCAGGGGGGCGATAAATAAGCGGGGGGCGATGAATATTCAAAGGGAGAAAAATTATTAGTTTACTAAAATTTAAAAGAACAAAAATCAAAGAGAAAAATCTCCTATTTACAGGATGGTCAGAATAGAAAAAGACAAAATATTATCATAAAAATAAAATAGTCTGAAGATAATTCCAATCTAGAATCGAAACGTCACTTTTGTTTTCATTAAATAAAGATTGACCGCTGAAAAAAGATCCATATTTGTTATTTTCTTCATAAAAATAAAATTCTTTTTAAATTTTTAAAAGTTTGGGTAGAGATAAAGAATAAAAATCTTGCCTAGGGTCAGGGGTATTTTTTAAAATAAATTTTTGGCATTAATTGTGGATTTTTTAGTTAGTAATTAATAATACAATTTATTTTAAAAATTTCAAAGTTTTGGTCACTATTTCTGCAAATGTTGTATTTATTCACTTTGAAAAGAAAACGTTATCTGAGTAACTTGATTCATTTTTAACTGTTAAAAATTTCAAATCAGATTTTGTACGTAAATGCAGACGCAGATCACAGAATCCATGAACTTGATTCAATTTGAACCATGTAAATTTATGTATGTACAGCAGGTATACCAGTCTTTCCCAAATTGTCCTGTTATCTTGGGGCGCCGTGAAAATTTTCCTATACAAAATATATTAATTTTTTGCTATTAGGCGAAAAATTAAATGAAGAGGAGGGGGGGGGGGCGATCGGTGTTAGACAACCTTTTGAAAGGAGCAATGGGTCAAAAAAGGTTGGGAACCACTGGTTTAAAACTTCCCAAGAATTATTTTTTTTTACTTTCTCTTACCTCTATATATGTTAATATATATAGAGAGAAAGTATTAGATTCATGTCAAAAATTCGATGTCGAGATTTTGATGGATATACTAGTTATGGGGTCCAGAAAAGAGAGTCCCGCCAGAATGGTCTGTATGTCTATTAAAGAACTAGGCTAGAATTTATTTTGAAATCACTCAAAGTTTTCTTTTATTTTCTTTCTTTTTTTCAATCTAAATAAAAAAAAAAATTTTAATATTATTTTTTTTCTTATTTCTAAATAATTCTCCGAATTTTCTGAACTTATTAAAAAAAACCGGATGCAAATCGGTGCAGGGGTTTGTGAGTTACAAGCAATTCAATTTTCAAAGTTTTTTTTATTATTTTATAAGGTGAATTAATTTCGTCTTGTTAAGCGCACCAACGGAGGGGGGGGGGCGGCTGGCGATTCCCTCCCCTCTCGGATTGTTGGTGCTGTCTAGGCCTCTTGCCACGTTGCCACATTTCACCTTTTATAAAAATAATTTACTTTCTCTTTATTACAGTAGCGGACAACTTTTTTGCAAGTTGGGGGTAATTAAAAATTTTCATCTCGTTGCTGTAATAACATCATATAAAGTTATTTATTATTATTATTATTTTTTTTTTTCAATATTTAATTATTCCCAATCGACATTGATTTATAGATAAATTTATAAAATCTACTATTTTTTCTATCTATAATATTTTTGAAGTTATGCTGCTAAAAAAAAATTTGGGACTTTAAATATCATTAATCAATCAGTGTAGGGAAATTTAAGGCATCTTTTAGAGAGTATTGAATGCAGATACATAATCAATAAACTCCAATTTTTAGCCGTTTTTTTTTATAAATTCACTAATAAATAATTCAACACTAAAAAAAGAAATAAGTGTCTGAATTTTATTAAATAGACAAAACTAATATTAACAAATAAGCCAATAGAATCAGGAATTTATGCAGATTAAAATGCACTAATCATTATTTCTCTATTTAGAATAGTTTTTTTATTAAGAGAAACAAAATTCACCTGTCAAAATTTATTTTGAAAATCGATTTTTAATTATATTTTGGACATTTTATGACCAAAATTTGATTATTTTAGAAAGAACATCTTACATACTAATTCTTCAGGCGAGAAAAAACTCCTAAATTTCTTTATTTAATTATAAAACAATAAATACACGTGATTATTAAAAAATAAAGGGTCGGACTAAGCCGAGCGCACAACTTTGCCCACCCACTATTCAAGAAAAAAAAACATTTGTCCCCCCCTAGAGCCCCCCCCTGATGGTCCGATGTTATACATATTATATATCATTTTACTCGGGAGGAAGTCTAGTTTCTGAATATATAAAAAAAAATATAGGTTATGTAAGAAAAAATATTTGTCCCCCCCCTAGAGCCCCCCTCTAATGGTCCGATGTTATACATGTTATATATAATTTTACTCGGGAAGAAGTCCAGTTTCTGAATATATAAAAAAAATTATAGGTTATGTAAGAAAAAATTTTTTGCCCCCCCCCTAATGGTCCGATGTTTACCAAAAGCTTTTCAGTTCTTGGCCTCTACCCCTAGTTTATGTGTGCAAAATTTCAAAACAATTGAACAAATAGTTTTTGAGTTTTCGTTGACGAAAAAATTTACCACAGACATACACACACACACACACACACACAGACATCATTCCAAAAACTTCTTAAATGGATTCAGGGGACTTCAAAACGCATTTTGGCAGCTTCAGAAAAATTTCGATTTTTTTACGATTACATTTACTTTACCTGTCCAACCTACGGTTGATGGGCAAAGTTAATGAAAGAGAGTTGTGAATATGAAAAATTCGTTGACAGGCCTGGAAAGCACTTACATACATTCAGAAAAATTCCTCAATATTATTACATTTATAATATAATTTATTCACCTTATAAATAATAAAAACTTTGAAAATTGAATTGCCTGTAACTCACAAACCCCTGACCATCCGGTTTTTTTTTTTTATAAGTTCAGAAAATTCGAGAGAATTATTTAGAAATAGGAAAAAAAATAAAAAAAGGTTTTGCTGTGCGCCAGTCACACCAGATTTTCTTATAAACATTCGTCTTTAATAAATAAAATTTTGTATAAAATTTGAGTATAAAAAGATGAAATCAATTTGACAATTATCTCGATTGATGGAAGAGCATCAAATGTTTTTTTTCTAAATCACCCGGGCGCCCAGAGATCAGGCAGGGACAAGTGAGCAATCCCCTCTTCGGGCCTCTTTTTTCTTGTGCGAGATCGCGCTCTTCAAAACTCTCACTATTTCTATTTATGGATTCGTGGCAAAATGCAAAACTGGTCTCTTTTATCTATTATAAAGCCAGAGGAATTTCCCCCATGTAATCGGGGTTTGTTAATGACACTCCCGCCTTTTTTTTCTAATAAGCGTAATTTGATGTTTTTTTAATAAAATAAACAAATCTAGAACCTTGATACGATTGAATAAATTAATATATAAAATATTCTAACTAAAACAATCAACCCTTTGGGCCAAGGGATGTCCTTAAAAAATAATAAAAAAAGCAATTTTCCAAATTCATTTTGACAGATGAATTTTTTCTTTCAAATTAATAAAAATCAATAAATTCAAAGATAGAGAAATAGTGCATTGGAGTCAGCATTAATTCCTGAATCATAATCATTTAAGCCAAATACTAATTCCGTCTATTTAATAAGATATTAGTCACATGAATTTTTAGAAATTGATTAAAATCTAAAAATGAATGTTTATTGATTCGATATCTGGATTATATACTGTATTCACTACATCCTCAAATCAAAGATGTATCATATGCCTTGCGTTGTGATTAGATAGAACTAGCATAATTATTACGTATGTCCTCGATATTTTTATTTTCGTGAAAAGCAATCTCCTAAATTACAAAAAGGAAAATAGAGATATATTTTCTTATTAAAATTTTAAAATATATTTTAGACTCTAATATGAAATTAAATTGATGTCAATTAAATCACAATTTTTTTT
>JAKCPI010022789.1:0-18404 GCA_023213315.1 Euborellia annulipes
TTTACTTGAGCCCTGAGGGCCCCGGGGCCTCTCAAAGAGAAATTTTCAATAAATTTTGTTTTTACTTGAGCCCTGAAGGCCCCGGCGCCTCTCAAAGAGAAATTTTCATTAAATTTTGTTTTTACTTGAGCCCTGAGGGCCCCGGGGCCTCTCAAAGAGAAATTTTCAATAAATTTTGTTTTTTTTTTATCTAAATTTTTCCCATTTTTACTTGAGCCCCAAGGGCCCCGGGGCCTCTCAAAGAGAAATTTTCATTAAATTTTGTTTTTACTTGAGCCCTGAGGGCCTCGGGGGGCCTCTCAAAGGGAAATTTTTATTAAATTTTCTTTTTTTTTTATCTAAATTTTCCCATTTTTACTTGAGCCCTGAGGCCCCGGGGCCTTTCAAAGGGAAATTTTCATTAAATTTTTTTTTTATAAATATATGGGGGCCTATGCCGGCTCGGGGCGTGGGGCGGACCGCCCCCCCCCCCCTCGGTACGCCACTGCCTCTTAGGCGGCCGGAGCGCCTAGATGGGGGTCTTCTGCCCCTGCCATCCCCCCCCTCCCCAATGGCTCGGGTCCGCCGACATCGGACCTTCTCGGTCCAGGGAGATGTGTAACTTTAATATAAAATTTCATCCTCATAGCTCAATTCCTTCATGCTTTAAATTGAACCCAGCCAGACACACACACACACAGACAGAACATGTTACGAAAACCAATTTTTTGAATTCAGGGGGACCTCAAAACGTGAAGAACCATAAAAATTTCGACATCGAATTTTTGACATGAATCCAATACTTTTTTTATATATATATATATATATATATATATATATATATATATATATATATATATATATATATATCATCATAATTGTAGAGCTAAGAGAAAGTAAAGATAAATTCTCGGGTGGGGGAGATGTAGATTCCGAAACCCCCTTCCCCCTCTTTCCTGGCTACGACGTGAAAACACGAAATTCGATTTTAATACAAAAAAATTTAAAAAATTTACCTTTTCAGTTGTGAGATTAACTATTTCTTTGTCTTCTTCTCTATTCCTATTAGCACAATCTGTTGATTCTGAAGGTCCAACTTCACAATCTAATTCTTAAATGGAAAAGTATTTAAGTAATTCATTCACTAATTTTAAAAATTTTTTCAAATTTTACCTGCTTTCTTATTTTGAAAAAATCTGAAATTAGTCTCCGCTTCATAATTTTTATGAAATTAGCAATTAATGTTTTAATAATAAAAATAATTCGAATTTAAGTAAAATTTTTATTTAAATAATTGTCAAATTTCAATAAGGTTATGGCATAAAAAAAATCCTCAATAGCCTACAAAAAAAAAACATTCTCCGGTTGTTTTCCCCTGGTGCATCGTGCACGCTGACACGCACCAACCCATGTGTACCGGTATCTAGCTCGAAGCCATTAGGCCGGTTCCCAATGTTTGGGGGTGAGAGGCCCTTCACCTCCCTACTCCTCAAAAATCAGTCCCTGACGGGACTGGTCGACCAGATCTCGAAGTGTTCATCTCAAATCACCATTCTCTCAAATCACCATTGACAAATTCAAATTTCAATTTTTTTTATTTATTTATTTATTTTTGAAATTCCTATCGGGATCCCCGTTTATTTACCCGAGGTGCTTACGTGTACGGAGACACACACCTCAAACCCAACCGGCCTCTGGCCGTAGCCATCTACCGGCACCCCGTGAAGTTACATTGTTTCCTATCTCTAGCTCCTCCTCCTGCGTTCGTCTCTAGCTAGTGAACTAATCCTTATTTCTGGTTCCAACGGGCTCCTTATATCCAACCTCTTCTATGCTATGGAGGATGTCCTAGTTGAGGAGGGACTCCCTCAGCACCGGCGTGTAGCCTACTCCTTTCGAAGAATGCATCACTGAGAGGGAATCTTCTTTACGTCCCTTCCACAGGACGGGGATGTCACAGCAACTCCCTCTCCTCGTGGAGTTGCCTGGGGGCTATTGTGGTGAGATCCTATATTCCAATCCAGTGCCTGCTTGAGGATTTGTTTACATTAAATAAATATTTTTATTTAATGAAAAATCCCGCACGCCAAGGATTTGAACAGGGATCTTCTTTGCAGAAGCTGACACCCTAGCTCACTACACCATCGAGCCCCTTTAAATTTCAATAAATGAATGTAGTCTTATATTAGTCTTTTGTTTTTTATGATTTAGGAGAAATAACAAAAGAATTAGTTTTTTTTTTTATTTCTTATATATAATAATATATATATTTTATATTAATACTTTACGAAAAATAAGCAATTTTCATTTTTGTTAAAATTTTTTTTAAATAAAATAAACATATTTTTAAGAAATTATTTTTTTTATAATAAAAAGGATACAATTTTTTTTTCTTTTCTAATAATTTGTAATAATTAGGGCTCGGATTTCGCCCTATTTGCCTTTTTTTTAATTTATGGTTTAAAATTAAGGCCAATATGATATGTATACGTTTCATGAAATTCTGAATAAAATAAGAGGCATTTGTTAGTGCCTATAATGCCTATTTTGGCCGATTTTGGGTTTTAGTGCCTATTTCATCTATAAATGCCTTTTTTAGTGCCTATTTTAAGTTCAAATAGTCAATTTCAATTTTTTACGAGCTATACATAGCCTAAATTTAAAATTTTTTGAATTATCAAGAAAATATTTCAAGGGGGAGGGGGGTAAATAGGGTAATTACACCCTCCCTCCCGAGATTTGAAAAAAAAAATTTATTTTTAAATTAAAATTTTAAAAATTAGTACTTAAAAATTTGATTTGTATTTAAATTCTGGCAAACATGCACAGAATTACCGAAATTAAGAAAAAATTGTATGCTATGCGACCAGTCACACCAAATCACCAAAAAATAAGACTTCAATTTTTTAAATTTTTTTATATTATTTCTTAAATAATACCTTTTAAGTGCCTTTTTTAATGCCTATTTTTACAATAAATGCCTTTTTAAGTGCCTATTTTAATAATTTTTAGTGCTTAGTTGCCTGCCTATTTTAAAGATTTTTAGTGCCTATAAATCCGAGCCCTAGTAATAATATATAGAAATTTGAATTTTTTTTCTCTCTCTGGGGGGGGGGGGTTAAAACCCTAAACCACCCCCCTGGTTGCGCCACTGAAAAAGAGAACATTTCGTAAGTCGAAATGACTGACTCCTTCTTCAGGAAAATGCTTGATTTATTTTACCCCTCAATTTCGTAAACACCCCATTGTAATTTAGAACGAGTCATTTCGAAATTTCAAAATAAAGCGATTGATCTCTAATAAACTAGCCTGGGTATTATCTCCAACATGTATTTTAATTTAATTTTACCCTCACCTCGAATTATTCACCTGACACATTCATAAAAAAAAGAGAATTTTATTCAAAAATTTTTGTATTTGACTTGGAAAATGTTTAATTTTTACTTTCTCTTACCTCTAGATATCTTAATATATATAGAGAGAGGGTATTGGATTCATGTCAAAATTTCGATGTTGAGATTTGATGGATATACACGTTTTGAGGTCCTCTGAGCCCAAAAAAGTGGTTTTCGCAACATGGTCTGTGTGTGAGTGTGTGTATCTGTGTTTCTATCGGCCTGTGAACAAAATATCTCAAGAACGATCAGAGCTACGAGCTTGAAATTTTATATTTAAATTAGGCACTCCCCCCCCTCCACGGGGTGAAAATAAGCTTTTAAACAAAATCGCCAAAAAGTACTTTTTTTTTTTTTTTTTTTTTTTTTGATTTTCTCAAAATTCGCTCTAACGATTTTGATTAAAATTCAAAAATCAATTATTTTTTAGATGCTCTTCAAAATGTATATTCTCATTTTGCCGGCAAAATTGTTTGATCCACACTTTACTCTTGTACTTCATAGGAAAGATAGGAGAAATGATGTAGTATTTCAGGTTTTTCAAATTCATTTTCCGGCTCTTCCTTCCATAGAGTTAATGTTAAATCCCTATGGGGATTTGATGTTAATTTCGATTCGAAAGGGAGTCCCCCTTTGTAACTTTTTATACATTTAAAAAAAATATTTCCAATTCTTATGAAATTTTGTATTATTTATTTAGGAAAAAAGTTGTGTGCTGTGCGCCAGTAACACTAGATTTTTTACTGTATAATTAACACTTTTTTTATTACAAATTTTAATTAAATTTATTTATTTTGTTTCAGGTAAATCTTCAAATTTTCTCTCTTTTCCGATCTCGCTTTTATGGTGAGTTTTATTTGTTTTTTTTTTTTTTCACTCTTGATAAATTAAAAAAATTTAATCATTCACTGTTTATATAAACTAATTTTCTAACTCGAAGCCACCATTTAAAAAAACATACAAAAGCATGTTTTAAATAATTTATAGGTATAATAAAAACATTACATTTTTAATAGATCTAATTTACAATTTAAATATACTCTAGTATTAAAAATAATATTTACAATTATATCGCCGTTCCGAAACAACTATGACGCAACTCTAATTTGTATATCAATGTAGTTACATCACTGCATCCCCTTGAACGCTTATATATAAAATTTTTTCTCTTATTTCTTACCTCTATGCGCATAACCAGGGCGGTATATAATATCTTAGATATTGTATATGTAATTTCTTATTTATTAACTAATTAAATTTGAGCTCGTCTCAATTATTCTAACTGGATTGATTACCTAGTCGACGGAAAAATTTGTGGTGCCGAATTTGGATTCATTTCTCCGGATTTATTAAAATTGCTTACCAAGTGAATTCATATACCCGAATGCCGTGCTGTGGTCTAGTGGTAAGGGCATACCCAGTACAAATTGATGGATCCGTGGTTCGACTCCCGGTGGCACACCCCCACCCCACTCGGGCATATGAATTAATAAATATTTAATTTATTTAAAAAATTGTCGTTTATCCCATTCATTCCTGGACGAATAGCTAGACTTCACTAGATTTTAAAAAAATATATGCCTAAATTTCAAAACTTTCCTTCTATTAGAGTTTGAATTAGGGTTGGTCGAATCGATTTGGATATTAATCGAAAATCGATTTTTGGTCGTCGATTTTCGATTCAACTCGAATCGATTCAGGGTTTTGAAAAAATCGATTTTTGACGGTTGATTTTCGATTTTACGATGTTTGGTGGGTCCGGGTTTGTTAAAACTTACAAGTTACTTATTTTTTTTTTTATTTTAAAAAACATTCACACTTTTTTCCTTTCGCACTCACACACCAAGGGCGGATACAAGGGGGGGGGGGGGGGGTTAAAATCTTAAAATCAACTTAAAATCAACTTATGGACACAACGCAAAATTTTTGTAAAAAAAATGTTCGATGTCGTGCCGTTTAGGTGAACTTAGCTTAGCAGTTTCAAGGTTCTCTCAGGCTATTGGACGGGCTTCCACTAAAGCTAATTAACTTCATCTCCATTAGCAATTAGAACATATGCAAGGGCATATAAAGGGTGCCTGGGAAAACATCTAATTTTCAACCCCTCCCCTCACCCCCACATTCAAGAAAACAGAATAATTCACTCTAAATTCTTAGAGAAGATGCTCCGAAAAGTGGTCCATCTCATTTTCCCAGGGAATTTGGTAGCTCTTTTTATGAAGGGCAGAAAAGTTTTCCAACTTGGATACTTTTTCTTTTAAATGATTTTTTAGTAGTCTTCCAGTTCCCTACACCTTTTGAAGCGGGTCTAAAACTTAAAAACGTCTCTTGTTCTCACGCATGCCATCCTTCATTCTTTTTTTAACCCATCCCATTTAAGAGATGGTTAATGATGGATGAAATTACAACAAGAAAAAAAAAAAGGAAAGAAATAAATAATAAAAAAAAGACCCAACGCGCGGGTTGTCGTCGTTGTCGTTGTCTTTGGTTGGTTTCTAAGTTAAAGTTGGAAAGAAGTGAAAATGAAAAAGAATGGTTACGGAAAAGTGTTTGTATATATCTATACACATGTCTGTGTGGGTAAAAAGCTTTGCAAAAGTTGCGGTAGCATGGAATAAACTGACACACAGTACTAAAACTTTGATAGGCGCCTGAAAATGAGAGAATAATAAAAAAAGAAGGCCAAGAAAAAAAAGTAAAAAATAAAGAAAACATCAATATATTCGGCAAAAGATGAATGAATGAATCAAAGTGAGAAAAAAACTTTATATAGACAATCGCAATTAGTTAAAAGGGAGTTTTTAAAATAAATCTCTCTATATTTTTTAATTTTAAAAAACCTTCATTCATTAGTAGATTACATATTTTCATATTTTTACATTTAAATTTTTAAAGATGAATGGATAATTACTTTAGCGCAAAGAAAAATATATTTAAAAGATTAAAACGTAGAGTGGCAGTCCACTCTAGACATGTTAGTTTTATAGTTTGGAGGGAAAGTGGTGTAGGTTTTCCGTGAAACATATTTATAAATAAAATTATTTAGTATATGTGAGATTTCACTAAGTTGTAAATGAAAGAAATATTTAATTTCTAACTCAATATATATATTTCGGTCTATTAACCCATCTTCAGTCACATGTACTCCTGAAGATGGGTTAAAAGCCCGAAATATATCTAGTTAGAAATTCAATATTTCATTTACAACTTAGTGAAACCTCACATATACTAAATAATTTTATTTATGTTAGTTTTACATTAATTTATCAGAGTTTGCAGAAATTACAGTAGTTTGTGTTTGATTGCTGAAAAGTAGGCAATGCAAATGATAATTTCACTAATATTTTTATTAATTACAATACTTCAAACTAAAAAGCTCAATCCTGTTTTGATATGGAAAAATAAGGTCTATTTTTTTCCTAAAAAAAAATTTATTATTTAAAAATTCCATTAATTAAGTAAATGTTTATTAAAACTCTAGAGCTTCTTTATTGTGTTGTTCATTTGAGATGGCTGGCTTCCAGCAACTTAATATCAAGTAATTTCTACAAGCAATGATAAATTGAAAAATGATGAACGAATTTAGTTTAGCTACTGTTCAAATAGAAATTGTGAACCTAAAATATTAAGCACTTACGCTGGGCCGCACAGTTCTATAGAACTGTTTTCTATAGCTATTTGTATACAAATGGCTAAAGTTTCTAGAGTTATCGATGTATTAAATTGACTGTTTTTTTTTTTTATTACATTTTTTTACTTTCTCGTATAGAGAAAGTATTGTAATCGTCAAAAAATTCGACTTCGAAATTCCGATGATTCTCCACGTTTTAGACCTCCCTGAGTCCAAAAAAACAGTTTTGGAATTATGTCTGTGTGTGTGTGAGCATGATTGCTTAAAAACGCAAGCAGCCAGATCGATGAAATTTGGTTTACTAGTATACTCCTTACACTAAAATTGTTTTTTCTATTCACTTTTGGAGTAAATACGTCCCCTGGATGTAGTACTTTACCTAAAAAGTTTTTTCAAAAATTTTGAAATTTTCAATTTTTTGTTCAATTCCATGTTTTTATTCTTTCACATTTTTTCTAAGATTAATGATTCTTTATACTGCAGTTTAAAGGTTGGAATTTTCATCTATATTTTGAAGATTATTTTAACGAAGTAATGGGTTTAAAGAACATTTGTGAAACCATAAATTTACTTAAAGCAAGGTTTAAAAGACGAAAAGCATTTAAAGGATTCACAAATACATTCTTGCAACCCACCGTTAGAAAAGAGGGGATAAAGGGTTTGTTCTTTTCTGAAAGAGGGACTCCTGTCACTTCAAGAATTTCTTAAATGGCCTGACTATAACTATAACTATTTTATTTTTTAACAAATTTTCAAGATTTACTGAAATAATAAAACTGCAGATTCCACTAGCTGGGTGTGTAATATGCCATTTGTGAAAATTTAAAACCCAGTAAAAAATTCCTTAGAGGGTCATTTCTTTTAATGTCGTGTTCATATCATCATCATTATCATTAGTCACAGTGATTAAAGCTCTCGGCCATTTCCAAGTAACTGATCGACTTTTTTTTGGAATCGGCCAACTTCTCTCTTTCTTTTCTTCTAAAGAGTTTATCCTTTAGAGGATATAAAGGCCTCTCTGGGATTTTCAATTTTCAAATTATAGACCTATACAAAAATTATTTTTTATGAATTATATTAATAGAAAATAAAAAAGTTAATTTAGAGAAAGTAAATAATCCGAAATTTAGTGGACTGAGTATTTATTTCTGCTTCGATATGAAAAGTTGAATTAACTAGTAATTTCTCTTTGGTATAGTTGGTTCTAACGCAAAACTCTTCTGGTTGACCAGTTTGGTAAAATATTCAGAAGAGGAAGTTAGAGTTATGAAATTAAACTAACTAGGGATGGTGATAGATTTTTACAAAAAGGTCAACTTTTCATTTCCTCGATCATTTTTAATCATTTTTACTCGGGTTATATTTATGCTCAATTAATAAATATAAAAAACGCGTACACTACATTATTATTATAGGCAGCTTATATACCGGTAGTCTACATCCTCGTAAGATACAAATATATTATTTTATTGTTAATTCCAAATTATTGTAAAAACTTTAAAATGAAAAGAAAATGTCTCTTGCTAAAATAGTTTTTTGAAAATAAAATGAATACTGCGCAAGTCTAATAACTGCCCTGGGTCATAATTAAAATCTCTCTAAAGTTTAATTTTAATTGGACAACTAATTTAACTTCAGCATTCGGACAGGCAGATACCGCAAAGGTGACTTTGGACGATTTCATACTAGAAACCTCACTAAAAATTATAATTAATTCAAGTTTTAAAAAATAGATTTTTTTTTTTATTTAACAATGATATATTGTAAAAGCCTACTATTTTTTATGTAGGCCTATAGATTACAAAAAAAATAACTTTGCTGATGTTAAATTAAGAATCCATCTGTAACATAGAGCACAGCACTGATTCCCCGTTCTCTTTATAAGTATAAACGTATTATATTTACTTAAGAAAGGAATTAAGATATGTAACTGAAAGAATTTTTCAAAAAATATTGTAAATTAATTGTCTACAAAGCCAGATTTAGATATTGACGAGTGAATTTTGTTTTATGATAAATTCCTCACATTGCTCAGGTTAAAATTGAAAAATGGTGTTATTTGGGATGACGTCTCTCCCCCTTTTTTTTGTCTGCTTGCCCATTAGTTCTTACCGGCTTCGATTGCTCATTCTGCTATCGTCAGGAGTTCGCATTTATTGGATCCGTTAGTTGTAAAAAAAAAAAGAGAGAATTTCGATGATGATTGAAGAATATCCAATCGAAACGTCAGACATGAATGAACACGAACCATTTTCTTTTCTTATATTTGACACCTCTCACCCCCACCTCTAAGACGTGAACTAACGCAAGGTATTTGTTTTTGAAAAGAGAGAAACGAAACGAGTTAAATGGAAATCCAGAACAAATTAAGAAATTCTATCCCGAAAAGAGATTCTTTGCAATTATTTATTTCCAACTCATCGACCACCTCTCACTTTGAGTTGAGATATTTATTTAATTTATTGTTTCTTTTAATAATATGCATTGTATATAATACAACATTATTAATCTCTCACCAAAATTTTCCACTCTAGATTCTCTAGTCAAATCAATAAAGTTGCATTTCAAAATTCATTGTTTATATTACATCAACACCATTTTATACCATTAGCAGAAATAAGGATTTTATTATATTTTTAGCTTTGCTCCCCAACAGAATGATTTTTCTTTGTGGTTATTTTTATTTTCGTTAAAGAAACCTCAAAAATTATTTTTTTCAATTATTTTGAAATTTTTCATACATAAACTAGAAAAGGTTTTGGTCAAGAACTGAAAAACTTTTGGTAGGGGAGCACTAGGAGTCGGTCAATATTTTTACTTTTTTTTCCTTATATAACATATAGTTTTTTTTTTTTTTTTTTTATATATATAACTTACCCTTCAGAAACTAGAATTTCTCCCAAGTAAAATGATATATATTATTTGTATATAAATTTGCTAGAAGTTTATTAAAAAATTATTTAAATTTGAAAATTTAGTATAGCAAAAGAGCAAAATCAAAACAAGGCTTTGC
Organism: Euborellia annulipes; assembly: GCA_023213315.1. Taxonomy (NCBI): domain Eukaryota; kingdom Metazoa; phylum Arthropoda; class Insecta; order Dermaptera; family Anisolabididae; genus Euborellia; species Euborellia annulipes. Next base: position 10,019 of record JAKCPI010022789.1, read on the forward strand.
GGTGGTTTATTTGTTTTGATTTTATCAATAAAATACAAGGCCTATATACAATTATTTCTTAGAACCAAAACTCCTCAATCACTCTGATTTTCGGCAAGGATGTAGGAAGGAACACATTTTTATATAATATTTTTCCAAATGAATTTCATTCCTGATATTTAGAGGCTCTTTGTGTTTTTATTTTTCCCTTCCTACACTCTTGCCCAAAAAATCAGAGTTGGATGAGGTGTTTTGGTTCTATAATTCTCTCGGCATCACTCATTATGCTTCAAAAAATTATTTCTTTACTACAATTATTTCTTAGAATAGTGGGCAAAATTGTTTGCTCGACCTAGTCCGATCGTTTATTTTTTATTTGGTTTGACTTCTTGGTCATATAAAGTCGTCTCCAACGGACTTGTTGAATTCGTCATTTTATCTTTTTTGGTCAAAGCCAATTGTGTTATTAGCAATTGGTTTTCAAAGTGGCTCTCATTATAGGAGAGAGTTTTAGAAATGTCATTTAGTTTTACCTTAAATTTATTTTCAACTTTTTCATTTGAATAATAAGAATCTTAGGTTATACAAATGAAATAAAAAAAAAAAAAATTCATTAAATAGCTACGAAGAAAAAAATAAACATTAAAAGACAACCTTCAAAAGAAAAATAATTTATTCTCATTAAAAAAATGAATTATTAAATTTAATTAATATTATTTTTTCTCATAAAATTTAAAGCTAACATTACTTTACTCTTTTTTTCGTCTCTTTTTTTTGAAAATATAGTTATCAAAAAAGATTAAATATACAATACAATATATTGTATTTTTGTTTTATCGTGATAAAAGATTGTAATTTTTTCTGGTAGATTTGTGATAAATGTTCTTGAATGACAAATCGGATGTCATTGTCATGTTGAGCTGCTGCACTAAGTTATTCTTTATTTTTTTATTTTTTACTATTATCTCTTTTGGTTGCTTGTTGGATAAAAAGGAAATGAAAAAAAAAAGAATGATTAATCTTTTTGTTATATTTGCCATATAGATAGATTTTGAACTAAATGGGAATAAATCAAAATAACTTCAAATTAATGTCATAATTTATTTTAAAAAATTATAATCTCAACTAAAAACATCGGAGATGCAAAAGGGGTGTCTCGCATTATTTTTGCTCAGAGTTGAGGTGAGATCAAAAAAATGCGCCTCGCTTTTCTGAGTTATATAAAATAAAAGCGAAGAAATATTTTCACTTAAATACAACCCCTACAGAATTTTATTTGATTCATATATCCTCGCTTTTATATAACTCAGAAAAGCGAGGCGCATTTTTTTATTTCACCTCGACTCTGGGCAAAAATAATGCGAGGCGCCCTTTCTGCATCTTCGATGTTTTTGTGGTATATTATATTTAAATATTATTTAATCATTGTTTTTTTTTTTTTTTAATAAATATTAAGCTAAACAGATCTTTATTATACATTCAAAACAGTAAACAATATAAATACATCGTTCGGTATCTATTCCAAACAATAAACATAGGATTTGACCAAATTTTATAAAATTTTAGGATTTTTCTTTTTTATGTTGGTAGCACATGTTCTTATTCACCTTAACCTATTTGATTGGATCTATCCTAAAAAATTTTTGTGTCGACATATATTTAGTTTCCGACAGTACGGCACATTGGAATTCTCGATGTAAAGTTTATAAACATGGGAAAATATTTATATTTTGTTAGCATGGCAATTAGGCTATTTCTTTCATCTTTTCTACGAAGTACATTGACAAAATTTGAAAAGTTGAAATTTTAATTGCATATTATTAGCTAAACTGAAATATACATTTGAAAATAGCCAAAACTGTCTTGTTCCAAACTCAGATACTGTTCCAAAACTACTTGCTTGCTAATCTCTAAGATAGTGACTTTCATGAAGTAATTTCCAAAACTTGCTAATTGCAATGAAAAATAGACGTCATTTGGGGGGGGGGGATAGGGGGGACATTTTTATAGTGCAGACCTATATTCTCCACTTTTTAAATAAAAAAAAAAAAAAAAAAACATTCACACTTTTTTCTCATTCACACTCATACTCACATTCACACAGTCTTTTAGGCAACTCAGGCCATTTAAGACTTTAGACGATAACCGTTGTAATTAATATAACATGTTATATATTGTGGGGTTCAGGCATTTCTATTTAAGCCATTTGGTATCCAAATGGCTTAAATAAAATCATCGGACTGCCTGGGGTCCGAACCCGCGACGTTTGGTATGGGAGGTAGGCACGCTACCTACCACGCCAATCCCGGGGGCCTCCACTTTTTAATAATGATTATTGTTGGCTAACTTGCTACTTTTATGGAATTTTTTTTAGCTAATTGCAAAAATTTTTTTCAAAAACTGCCTAGTTAAATATTAAAACAATTTATTACAGTTATATAGAAAATAATACCGACATAAGACCTTGAAATTTGGGTTTCTAATTTATTTACAGATTTTATAAACATAACAGGCATAAATTAACTCGGGTTTAATAAAATACAGGCTTTCTCGGTTCCTGAAAATTTGTTCCCTAGGCAACTAGACACTTTTGGACGACACATACAGTATATTAAAAAAATCGTCATGATTATTATAAATTTACAATAAGAAATCTGAATAAGTGAATAGCAGAAAAAAAATTATATCTATCACGTGAAAAAAAAGAAACGAAATTATTTTTGATTGTTTTAATTTTTTTTTAGAATTATTTATTTTCAGGATTCGACTTTCCCTTCTCCCCGCATTAATTACCATTCTTGTATTGATTCTTGGCCTCGATATTATTTTATGACATTGATGACAACAGTGAAATTTCATATCGTCGTAATTATTTTATTAACCCTGTCACATTGGTAACATTGTGAGAGAATGATAAAGAGATAACGGAGAGAGAATGGGTTAAAATCACGTTAATAATAAATAGATATTTTTTTGTAAAAGAGAACAGAAAAACCTCGAAATTAAAGAGAAAAAAAAAATAAAAGAAACTCTCTAATTTATATCTATATTTTTTGTAATGTATGACATTGTATATATAAAAGTTATGGTGAAAAACCAACCCTAAATAAAAAAACAAAAAAACAAAATCCCTCTAATTATTTAGGCGGGTGGTCGACAGGTAGGCGGATATTAGCAAAAATGAATGATATAGTTTCCTTCTACAAAACCTTGACTATTTTTATTATTTTATATACAGTATATTACAGGGGTGGCCAAACTGCGGCTCGCGAGCCATTTGTGGCTGTTACTGAGAAGTGCTGATATTCTCCAAATTTTAAAGAATTATCAAGAGAAGTAAAATAAAAGTATTTTTAATATTTGAATTCATATTTAGTACTTTTATTTTATATGTTTTCAATAAATATAATTTCAATAAGAGGATACAAATATAACAGCCACTTCATCTCTTCAATCTAAATATAATTTCTGCAAAAAAATTTTTTAGTACCTTTTTTGCATAGGCCTACCTTTTAAATATGTATTTAATTGCGGCTCGCAAAAAATTTCAAATTTTGAAAAATATCAAAGAGTTTGGCCACCCCTGATATATTGCATATAAATTTAGACTTCAAATCTTTTATTGCTCACATCCTATTTCTTTTAGTTGTCAATTTTTGTTTGATATTTTTTTTTATTCACTCAATTTGACTCTCTAACATGCATCTCTCTATTAAATCTAAAATTTCATTAAACAATTAATATAGTGTCAATATTAAACTTATCTCCTAATATTCCCGCTTTTGAAATTACATTAATTCGAAATAAATTAAATTTCAAAATGGGATACATACATAGATATATCTTATTCCACATGAATAAATTGCAATTAAATTTTCTTCACCAACTTTTGACCGTAATTGAATTTTATTAATTTCCACACAGGAATTAAATTAGACTAGATGAAGATAATCGAAGTCCCCAAAGGGCCTTAAATAAACGGCAGCTGGCGAGGCCTTATCTGCAATTTATTGACAGCCCTTTGGCCCTTATCAGGGGAGATGCTTGTCTGCAACAGCCATCGGACTCCGATATTATCTCAGCTGGCTGCACCGCCCAGTGCAGCCCTTATCGCCCTTTCGCCCTATTAACAAAACACTAGCACTAGGTGTTCTTATATTTATTTAATAAATACACTAATAAATTTATTTATTTATACAATTTCAATTAATTTTTTTTTGCATTGAAATACTTAAATTAACTGATACAATTAAACAATCAATCAAATCGAAGGTGATCTGGACATAAAATTTAAAAAGTGATTTGACTACTTTAGATTCTGACCTTTAATAAGATTTTATTTTTACTAGTATTTGAAATTTAATTCAGTGTAAATTGTATTTCGAAGTAATTTGCTGACCTGCGCTTAGGTCAAAAGTTCAAGCAATGAGCTCAACAGGTTTTTCTCTTCGCAAATCATTTCCTTTAAATTTATTATAATTAAATACAATTTTATAATATTATTTTATATAGAAACAAAATTAATAACCTTTTATTGAATTTTCAATCAATGGATAACGAAAATAAAATATCTAAAATATGTTAATTTTTATGATAAAATTATTTTTAATTATTAATATTTACTAACAATGTAAGAATATGAAGCGAGACTTCCACCTCTAGTGGAAGGTCAAAGAATAAGTTAAATTGAAATTCGAAACAGAAAAATAGAAAACTACCTTTAAGAGTTTTTTTTTTTTTTTTTCATTTATGGTCTTTTTCCGCATCTATGGCCATTTACATCCCGTTCCTATTTATTTAAATTGTTTGGACGCCAATTGAATTGAAATAAACTTTTGTCGCTTAGGACGGGATGCGAACTCTCGAATCTTGGTTCAGATGACCAGCATGCTAACCTCTATACAAAAACTCGAGAAAGACAATAATAACTGTCATATTTATTTATATTATCCAAATTTATCAAACCGACTTGGGATTCGAACCCACACTTCACTTGCCTTTTAAATTACGTAAAGTAGCTAAGAAGCTAGAGATTGTAAATATTTGATTCTAATTTTCAAATATAATATATAGTGCTTTCCCATCCTTAGTGACTTTGACAAAAATTTATATAAACCAGTTGATATAAATATATTAGGGTGGTCCTTACATATTGATTTTTGCATTTTATACCGGGGCACCTGGTATTTTGTCTACTCATTAAAAAATAATTATAGGAATTTTTGCGAATTTTTTAGCATGATTTTAGGGGTTGCTACTTCTCTTTAAAGTTTAGGCCTATTCAAATACATTGAGGGATTAGCTTTAATAGTCCAGTCGATATAACTTTTCCGAAGTTAATTAAATTTTACAGGTTATTTGGGGGTACTCTAGGATGTTTATCTTAAGTCCTAGGCTTCGTGGATCCTGTGCTAACTTGGAAAGGGGTGCAAAAACCTCAAAAATTTTGAACAGTTTTTCGTTTATACTATTTCGTAATCTGAGTATATTTTGTCTACTATAGTTCTATGGAAAGTTGTAGAGCATTAAATTTGCTAAAATTTGGTACATAAAACATTTTTAGACCAAATAGAGTCCAAAAAAGTTAATCGCTCAATCGCTCTGTCTTACTGTGTGTCTATGTGTGATCAAAATAAAGTATCAAGGAAATGAGCTACGAGGTTGAAATTTTATATTTAAGTTAGGTAACCATCTGAAGTACGAAAATGAGCTTTTAAATAAAATCGACCAGAGTACTAGTAATTTTCAGATTTTATCAATTTTCTCAAAATTCCCTATTATGGTTTTAATTGAAATTTATAAACCTATTATTTTTAGATGCTGTATATTTTCATTTTTGCACTAAAAATTGTTTGATGCACACTTTACTCGTATACTTCTTAAGAAAGATAGGATAAATGGTTCCTATAATAACAAAATATATAAGTTTATAAATTATACTTGTACATCTTGAATTTTAACGTAGTGTAACACTGAGTGAAACGTTCTCCGTTAGCCATCGGTACTATGTATTTTCAATTTATTAAATAAAATTCCAACCCCTAAATGGGCGCAATAGCCGAAAAAGGGTTGAAAAATGTACCATATATGTCGACACAAAAAATCTGATATGACAAGCACAGAACACAACTTTCAATTACCGAAGAGAATGTAGTGTGCTGTGCGACCAATCACTAGATTTTTTTTTATTAAAAAAGATGTCCCATATTTTATTAAAGAAAGAATTTTGAATACTGATTAAATTATTTCAAGAGGGATTAAAATGAAATGAGAACTAATTTTTAAAATTTGCAATTATCTAGATCTCCTTTTCTTTTTAATATTAAAGCAAATCTTTTGTTTCATTTCTTTTGAATAGTTTTTAAATAGGATTATTCTCTTTCTAATTTTCTGCAAACTTTGTACTTTTAATGCATTTGACAGGCAGTACAACACCTCTTTATTTTTTACTTTCATTCTTTTTTTTTGCTGTTTTAAACATATATTCCTACACGCATCCTTTGAATGACGTCATTAGTCAATCGATTAAATAGCGCACGTGTGTTTGTTCGTGTGTGTTGAAAGGCCGGCTGGCAAATTTGCAAGGGATCGAGAAGAGGTGCTGCTGTTGGTCGTAGTGACGTTGCTAGTGTTAGTACAGTAGCATACACTTTTTCTTCATTCATGAGGACTAATAAGTAAGTGGGTTGTAGTTATCAGCAAAACGTGAGGGCCCCTTGGCCATTGTTTTTTCCCGGGGGCTTCAAGTCGTCCAATCGTTTCCCTTTGTCTTTTACTCTTCTTCTTCACTCTCGAAAAGAAATCCTCATGAATTTTTCTTTGAATAGTTTTTTTTTTTTTTTTTTTAAGAAAAGAAAAATCAGTCAGTACGAAGAGCTTCTTAATTTCTAACTTTTTAACATTCTCTTTTTTTTTAATCGGCTGTACTGGGGCTCTTGAAATTATTATTAAAAAGAGCAAGCAAATCATCAAGACGTCATTGTCTTCATATAAGCGAAAAAGTATGGGAATTTTTTTTCTGATTAGAGACTAGGCGGAACAAGAAATTTTTTCTGGAGGGCTTAGCCCCCTGCTGCTTCTTTAGAGTGGATTTTTCTACATAAGTGTCATAGGTAAATAAACTAAAGTCATTTTTTGTAGTTTAATACAAAAATACATTTAAAACAATACTTTCTCTCTAATATATTTCGTATATAGGGTAAGAGAAAGTAAAAATCTGTAACAAATAATATTTATTTTAATTTTGACAATTTTAAACTTCGATTTTTCTTTGCAAATTTTTGTACTAGCTCTGAACTTACTTTTTTTTTTGAAGTATTTAATTATAACAAGAGAGAGAGAAACAAACAGAAAGAGTAAAAAAAAAAAAAAAATTATTTCAAAAAATCCTAGAAAAATAAAGATGTTATTGGATAAACTCGCCCCTGGACCTGCAGTGGAGCAGTTGATAGGGTTCTTGCCCCTTGTACTAGGGGATCTCATCTCAAAGGCTTTTTGAGGTTACCTTCTTTGCATTTATCTTTTTTTATAAAAAGTATATTTTTTGACCGAATCCTGGGATCTACCCCCTAGCTTAGCTCCTCGCAGCTTCTTCCTCCCCCCCCTCCGCCAGTTCCGCCCATGAATAAGATTTTTCTTCAGCAATACATAACCATCAATAATTTTACTATTTTTCTCTTTCTTTTGATGGGGAGTGAGAAAAAGACCAAAAATGTGTTTGAATTTTAATTCTGTTTTTTAATTTCTTTAAATATACTTCATTTCCACTCTTCGTTTTATAGTAAAGTTTTTGTATTTAAAATATCACAAGTATATCAAAGATTGAGATATCGGTATATGCCTATACTATTCAAAACGAAATGAAAAATCATTTAAAATATTTGACTCATGTCCAAATTTTCATATTATAACATATCTATAAAAATGACTTAAATCTCCTTGACTGACAGACGGAAGGACACAAGGCTATTAGTATAATTCCATACATAGATTGTCATTTTTCCAGTCAGATACAGCTTTTATTAAACTAGGACACCCTTATCCAATAAAAAGTTTTTTGTGGTTATGATAAATTATTGTTCTTTTTAAGAGATTAAGTAAAATGGTTAAAACGAAGGGGGATGGTGGACGGTATGTGTGTTGTGGTGTGTGACAGACTATCAACCCTTTTTGACCCGAAGCGACAAGCTCGCCATTCGCTATTCGCCACTTTCCCCCTTCCACATGGCTCATCCATATATTTATTCCATTCATCAAATCGACTCCGGTTCGCTTGACTGCCCATAGAAACGAAACGAAACAGAACGTTCATTGCTTTTGGGTTGGTCTTGGTATCGTATATGTGTGTAGGGAAAGACCAAGAAAAATGAATGGGACAAAAGAGGGACAAGGCAAACCAAAGAAGAAG
>JAKCPI010022790.1:0-42862 GCA_023213315.1 Euborellia annulipes
AAAATCTACATGGCGTGACACTACCCTTTATAACAAAAAAATAAAGGTCCAGGTGTGAATGCAACCTTAATGTTTTTGTTAATTTAAAAAAAAAAAATATCATTTTTTGGCTTGTTTATGAATTTTTAATCAAATCTTAAAGCTGATTTTGGAGAAATTAAAAAAAAAGTACACCAGCAAAGTTAACAGTATTCTTTGACCATTTTATTAATTGTTGTTTCCATATAGTCTTCTTAACTTAAACACTAAATCCGCATCTATTAACTCAATTTCTTTTTGATTAAAATTTTTATTTATTTATTTTTTTTTATTTTTTGAAATTCCTATCGGGATCCCCGTTTATTTACCCGAGGTGCTTACGTGTACGGAGACACACACCTAAACCCAACCGGCCCCTGGCCGTAGCCATCTACCGGCACCCCGTGAAGTTACATCATTTCCTATCTCTAACTCCTCCTCCTGCTCTCTCCTCTAGCTAGTGAACTAATCCTTATTTCTGGTTCCAACCGGCTCCTCCCTTATTTCTAACCTCTTCTTCCACGCTAGGAGGATGTCCTAGTTTGGAGGAGGGACTCCCTCAGCACCGGCGTGTGTAGCCTACTCCTTTCGAAGAATGCATCACTGAGAGGGAATCTTCCTTTCGTCCCTTCCACAAGACGGGATGTCACAGCAACTCCCTCTCTCCTCGTAGAGTTGCCTGGAGGGCTTTGATTAAAATTGAAATTGAATAAATTTATTTAATTAATTATAGAATACAATTTGTGAGATTTAATTAGGCTGCCGGGGGGCCTGGCAACTGAGAAGAGCATTAGTCACCACAATCGTTGCGGTTAAGTGATGCCAAGCACGGCAAAAGCTCGGGATTGGTGACCCCGGGCAATTAGCGTGTGGAACGCCCCTCCCGGTAGCCATCGATACTATGTATTTTCAATAAATAAATAAATTTATCACCCCTAAAGGGCCTCTGTAGCTGAAAAGGGTTAAAAAAAATTTAATTAGGCTATTTATAAATTTTTCTTTTTCTTATTTTCTTCATAACTCTGAAACTAGTTGACAGATTTTCATGGGGTTTTTTTTCAAGTGTAAAGAATTTTACAAGAGTTAAGCTAATATTTTCTTTTTTTTTTTTAGAAAAATTTTAGAATTAAAAAAATCTAATTTTCTTAATTACTCGCTATCTTTAAATTTAAGAAATCTTTGAAAAAATAAACAGGGATCAATGAGGCCCTTCGAATGCGGGCCTACCTTTTAGTGTTATTATTAATATAAGAATATTCCAACTAAAGCGTTAAATAATTTAATAAGAACTATAAATTTGATTTCAGATATTAATATATTGGTCCAGGATCTGAGCAAAGAGTAGCACATCAGATAGGTTAGAGATCCTGGGTTCAATTCCCGGAGTTTTTTTCTTTTAAACACTCACACTTTTTTCTCATTCATACAGTCTTTTCGGAAACTCAGGCTAATGTCTGAGTATCCAAATGGCTTAAATAAAATCATCGGATTGCCTGGGATCCAAACCCGCGACCCTTGGCAGGCCCGCTACCAACTACACCAAGCCCGAGGGCCCCCGTAGAGTTTAATTAATGAGATCAACGAAAGAAATTTAACGACACAGCAACATAAATAAGCGAATCCATGGGCGTAACTAGGGGGGTGCCGGGGGGGGGGGCTGGCTGGCTCTAGATAATTTTATAATGTACAATAATTTTATTGAAAATACAATAATTTTATGGCCCTGATACACTTATTTTTCATGGGACTTTTTTGGACAACAAACGTGTATTTCCATCAAAACCTCTAATCATATTAACATATAGGGGCCTACTGGAAAGAGAAAGTAAAATTGAATTCCCTTTTATTTTAAATTTAAATGAATTTTTCCTAGAATTATTTCACTTTTAACGAAATTAATTTAATTCCATGTTATCATTGACGTTAGTGTATTATTATAATTAAAGAGAGATAGAGAGTAAATCTTATTTACTAGAGAGCTTAATAGGGTCTAATATGTTTGTTATAATGGTAATAGGCTCTCTAATTGTATTATAATGATCATAAAAATAGACATTGAGGAATTAGTTTAATTAAAGGGATCAAATGACAGTCGCGTGCAAGTGCAAGCTTACTGGCGCCATCATTTATTAATTACTGGCAAGGAGACCGCCTAAAGCGGACCCTCGGCCTTGCCCTAGACAACTAATTCGATTATCTTAAGAAAAAATGCGGAATTATGGATGGGTGATGGTCAGAGTTGAGTTTTATACATGATTTTGTAGTTTTATACAAAAATCGCGGATAAAACTGTATAAAACTAGGATGCGCATGCGCAAACCCGACGAAAAAGGGAAATCGAATAAAATTCATTTATCTTTTAACCTGTTTTTTTAAGGGGTTGTTTTTTTTAGTTTTTTACATCGGCCTAGTTTTATCCATGTATAAAACCGTGTATTATATTTACTCAGCGGGATAAAACTTGCCAACTCTGGTGTTGCTATTAAAAAAACAAACGTGTGCTCCAGTAGTCATTAGTTTCCATTATAATATAAAAGATATACAAGCCTCCAAAAAAGGAGAAATTAAAAAAAATATATTTTGTGTATTTTGGTATTTGTGGATCCCTATGAGGGTAGTCAAAGGGGAGTCCCTAACGCTAATCTGAATTAAAGAGGGAAATTCTCAGCTTATCAAAAAAAAAAAAAAAAAAAAACTCCATTAAAATCCGTCCAGTAGTTTCAGCGTTTATTCCTTAGAGATTTTAGAATTATTTTTTAATGTATTAATTAAAGATTTTCAATTACAATTAATTCCTCTGCCAATTAAAAATATAAATAATTATTAATTAACAATTGTGAGATTTAATTTTTATAATTAATGGATTCTCTGAAACTAGATAACGAATTTTTATGGGTTTTGAAAGGGAGGGGAGAGAGGGTTGATGTCATTTTTTAGGGACTCTCTAATATTAAACAGTATCCTTGAGTTTTATTAAGTTTTTTTTTTTCTTTGACTGACTCCCACAAGGTATTTATAAAATACATAAAACCAAATAACATGGTAGGGGTGGGGGTAAAGAGCCCGCTGGTGTTTAATTTAAACACACCAGTTGAATAAAAAAAAGAATTTTCTCTCCCCTATATTGACGGAATGTGCGTATTAAAGGAAGGAAGGAAGGAAGGAAGGAAGGAAGGGTCAATGAACGAGGAATTAACGATTACTTTATCGTTACCTCTAAATACACACACACACATATACACTCCACCTCTAAAAATAAACAAACGTCAGAGTTGTAAGCAAGTATGAGGAGATTAAATTGGACTTTAATTCAAGAATAATAAAACTCTTTTATAAATATTTATTAAAAAGAGCGAGAGAGAGAGAGAAAGGGAATGAAAAACAAAAATAAAAGACGAATTAATCAAATGTATATGCATTACTACTAGTTGCGCAACCCGCTTTTGGTTCGTTTCTTCTAGATCCGGGGTCGCTTACCTTTTAAGCCAAGTTTATAAATTTATTGTATAAAAAAAAATTTGAGGCCATCTAATAAAAGTTTCACTTAAAAAAAAAATATGGCCGAAGTACATATTCAATCTTTCGCTGCTTGATCATCATTATAAATTCCGGTTAAATAAAAATTCCTGTTGAGAGCCAATTCCGCGGCAGGACTTCTTCGTTTGTGACCTGATGATCCACTCAAGATATTTTTAGTATTCTATGGAATATCCACATTTCGAAAGCCTGATTCACTTCTCGAAAGCATCCGTAAAGGTCCAGGTCTCCGCTCCGTATAATACCGTAGAGAATATATATGCTTTTATCATCATGCCTAGATCTCGGGTGCATATTAGAGGATTTATTTTAATAAATGAAGATCTAACAATTTCAATAATAATTTTTCACTAGCCAAAAAAGATCAGCCTTGTAAAATTCTCTATAAATTAAAAAAAAGCCCATAAAAATCCGACAAGTAGTTTCGAAGATATTGAATTTTAAAGAAAAAGTTAGAATTAAATCTCACAATTATTATTCTATAATTAATTATTTATATAAATTAAATTTGAATTTTTATATTTTTGTCTCATTTATAGCGATTAAAGAAGAAAAAAACTACAAATCCAAATGTTTTTTATTTTAGTATTTATATAAAAGGCAAAATTTCTCATAGACTCGGAAACTACTGGACTGATTTCTTTTAGTTAGAGAATTTTCCGGGAGTGTTTTAGGCTATTATCAATTCAGATAAGGGATATGGAATCCTCCCTTTTTAAATAGTGTTAAAAATTAATGCTAAGACCAGGGGATGCCTTTAATATTTTAACGCCATATTTAATGCATGAAAATGGAGTCTTTAACCTAAAGAATTTTGAGAGCTTTGAGATAAAACATGTTAACGTCGCTGTTAAAACTTTGTTTAGAGAATAGAATTTGTAACGCTTATGTTATTGTTTTACTTTTTAACACTAAATTTATGATGTTAAATTTTAACGCCTGTTTTTAATAAAAAAAAAACAAAAAGTCCGCAGCATGCGATCTTTCTTTGTATTAGAGTTCGAATTCATAGAGAGTATATATTTAAATTTAAATAAGAGAAAAGAAGATTTTAGTTTCAAACTGACAGATATTGATTGATTGATTGATTGATGTCAAAGATGTCATTTATTTTCTTTAATGAACTTGGCTAGTTGAGGCCTTAACATATATATTTTTTTTTTTTTTTTTGGCACTTGATTGATTGATTGATTGATTGATTGGCAAGGTGATTCTAATGCAAATATGACCTCACTCTTTTGTTTACACATTAAAGAATAAAAGGGCTATCGAGAGTTCGATATTCGACCATAGAAGTATTATACTACTCCATTATTGTGTGTACTAGATAGCTAATACAACTAACTTAAATGGTTTTTAATTTTAAAGAAAAAAAAATTATATTTTCTTTACGAATAGCTAATAAAGAGTATTGTGGTGACAACACCAAATTTAAAAGAAATATTTATTTTTCTACAAAAAAAAAAAAATTTTAATTGTAATTTTTTTTTATTGAATTTAATTTTAAGAATAATTGAAAAATTAAAAAAAAAAAAAATTAAATTAAAAACACTAGGTTGTAAGATCCATTAAAATTTTTTTTTTTTTTTTTGTTCATTACAAGAATTCATCAAAAAGTGATTTAACTGCCAAATAGCAAATTATAAATTTATAAAAAATCTCATATTTATTTTTTTAATTTTATTTATTTTTGCTGGTATAGCGGGCTAGGATGTCGGCTTCTGGAAAGGAGATACCTAAGCGTGAGGGATTTTTTCACAGAAATAAGGATTAGTTCACTAGACGAACGCAGAAGGAGGAGATAGGAAATAATGTAACTTCACGGGGTGTCGCTAGATGGCTACGGCCAGAGGCCGGTTGGATTTGAGGTGTGTGCCTTCGTACACGGAATCACCTCAGGTAAATAAACGGGGATCACGATAGGAATTTCAAATAACTTTATAAAAGGGCTTTGCCCACGGGCTTGGTGTAGGGGTTAGAATGCTAACCTCGTTTGCCGAACGTCGCGGGTTCGGACCCCAGGCAGATTTTATTTAAGCCATTTGGATAAATTCTATTTATATAATTCGCTAATGTCCATCTGTCCGTCTGTCACGCTCTATTTAGGCAATTTCCCGTTGGAATTTTGAAATGAAATTTTATATGCATAAAGAGAATCTTCTCGGGATTACAGGAAAATTATTTTCATCCCGAAATTCCTATAACTTTTTGAGTTATTAATTCCTAAAGTTACGATTTCTCCTATAGGAAATGTATAGAGAAATATTTATGTATTCTTTCCATTTGTAAAAGAATGTGACTTTCGATTTAACTGTGGTTTATTTGTAAAAATTACAACGTTTCGGCCACTCATTCTGTGGCCTTCTTCAGGTACAATTCAGCTAAGATTACAAAGATTGTTACATCTGTGATCTTTGTAATCTTAGCTGAATTGTACCTGAAGAAGGCCACAGAATGAGTGGCCGAAACGTTGTAATTTTTACAAATAAACCGAAAATCTAATTCTTTTACTAATGATAACAACTGTGAAAGCCTAAACTCCAAAATTCTTTCCATTTGTGTATTCTATGAATGTAAACAAATCCTCAAGCAGCCACTGAATTGGAATGGAATAATAATAAATTTTTTTTCGCCCTCGGGCTTAGTGTAGTTGGTGGCGTGTCTACCTTCTATACCGAACGTCCTGAGTTCGGACCCCAGGCAATCCGATGATTTTATTTAAACCATTTGGATACCAAATAGCTTAAATAAGAATGCCTGAACCTCCAATATGTATATTAATCAATAACGGGTATCGTCAAAGTCTTAAATGGCCTGAGTTGCCGAAAAGACTGTGTGAATATGTGTGTGAGTGTGAGTGTGGATGAGAAAAAAGTAAGAGTGTTAAAAAAAAAATAATTTTTCATAATTAAGAAAAGGCGAGGGTCCGCCGCAGGCGGGGGTCCGTAGCTAGTGTAAATAAAAAAAGCCAAGAGTGTAAAGGTAAAGCGAGGATCAGCTAGCTAATATAATATTCTCTATTCACTTTGATTTCGAATAATAATAGCAAATAGATCTAAAGCCCACAGCTCTGTTTATCAATTACACAATTGAATATCGTCGTACTCTCTCTCTATCTCTCTCTTTTTCCCGAAGGCTTTACTGTATTTAATTTAGTTAAAAGCTTCGTTCGTTCGTTCGTTGAGTGACTTCCTTATTTCGTAAAATCAGGTGAATGTCATTTTGATAATTAATTAAATAGAGAGATAGAAAAACTTTATGCTCGCCCACATACTCTCAACCTTTTTATCATCGGAAATTTAGAAATGAATTGACCCCTGAACTCCTCACTCACTGGAGGATAGCGCACCCCCCGGGAGGGAGGCTTCAAATCTAAATTAACAATTAAAGCGATTCAGGAAGCAAAGCTGTTCACTTGTTTTTGTCAAGAGATGGGGTTATGGGTCTTGAAAATTTGGTCAAAAGTCGAAAATTTGCCAACAGATGGCAGGATGGTAGTTCTATATTTAATCTAATGCATTTGGTTGATTTTCGTTGATCTTTTAAATAATGAATAGTTTATAAATATTATTATTTATAACAGCATAAAAGCCAGCGGGCCTGGTCTAGGGGACTATTGTATGTTGCGAGGTTATTAGCCTCGCTACAGAGGACTTCTCCAAATATGAACAAAACAAAAAGCAAAGTTTAGTTAATGAATGAAAGTCCGGTAAAAAGCTAAGGTCTGAAAAAGAAAAAGTAATTATATATTTTTACAATTTTTTATTAAGTACCTGGTACCCAAAAATACAATTTAAATTGGAAATTAATGTTGGATCATACAAATAAGGAATAAGGAATAAGCAGAGAATAAAACCAGCATTTTTTTTGTCCTTTCTCCAGTTAAGTTGAATTTTTGTTATAACAGAAGAATTAACCTCAGGAACGAGCCTAAAACGAGTCTGGCCATTATTTCTGCCAAGTTTCCGGCCTATTTTGACAATATTTTCTTGCCCGCCATTTAAAAAACTTTTCTGCACAGATTCTGGCAAGTTTTCATGCCAAGATTCTGTTTACCAGAATCTGGCCATTATTTTTTTGTTTGGCTCTCTTTACAGCCCAGTGTTTGGGCAGAATTTCTGCCAAGATTCTCCCCTACGGAATCTGCCCGTAAAATATAATTTCTGCCCGTGATCTGGCTGGAAAATGTTGCCATTTTCTTGCCAGATTCTGTTTTGGCGTTTTTGGGCAGAAAATATGGCCAGAATCCTTGCCAGACCCAGAAAACGAGCTACTTTTTTCTACCAGGGATGTTATCAAAACATTTATAATTCTAATGCCAGAAACTAAATATATATCGACACGAAATAGCTGGTGTGACAGGCACAGAACACAACTTTCTCTTACTGAAGCAAATTTAGAATTGAATTGGCGATCAGTCACACCAGAATTTTTTTTTCTCTGTTTAGGTAAATTCATAACATATGAAAGAGGTGTGACTTGTTAAGAAATTAAAGCAAAAAAAAAAAAAAAAAAAAAAACTCTCTGAGTGCAAAGAGTACAAACAGTTTTATTTAAACTTGAACTTTCTCTGATTAAATAAAATGACCATTATATTGATAAATACGATATATGTATTGGGCTAACTAATCAATATAGATTGCTTAATAACAAGATGTGACCTCTTAAATAACATTTGCAACTGTTGATAGAACAATAATAAAAAACTAGTTTGTAAAAAGGCAAATTTTATCTATTTTTCCAACCTTTTGACTTTTGACTAGTTTTTTTTACTTTCTCTTACCTATGTATATATGTAATATATATATAGAGAGAAAGTATTGGATTCATGTCAAAAATTCGATGTCGAGATTTTGATGGATCTTCACGTTTTGAGGTCCCCTGAATCCAAAAAAGTGGTTTTCGCGACATGGTCTGTCTGTGTGTGTGTCTGTGTGTGTGTCTGTGTGTGTGTCTGTGTGTGTGTGTGTGTTCAATTTTAAGCATGAAGGAATTGAGCTAGGAGGTTGAAATTTTATATTTAAGTTAAATACTTCCCGGGACCGGAAAAATAAGCTTTTAATCAAAATCGGCCAAAGAGTACTAGTACTTTACTGATGTACTTTTTCAGTTTTTTTCGATTTTCTCAAAATTCGCTCTAACGATTTTGATTAAAATTCAAAAATCAATTATTTTTTAGATGCTCTTTCAAATGTATATTCTCGTTTTGCCCTCAAAATTGTTTGAAGCACACTTTACTCTTATGCTTCATAGGAAAGATAGGAGAAATGGTTGCCATGGTAACAAAATATAAATATTTTCCCATACTTATAAATTTTACATCTGAATTCAAATATTCCCTACTGCCGGGAATTAAATACATGTCGACACAAAAAATCTGGTGTGACAAGCACAGTACACAACTTTCGATTACCGAAGGTAAGAGAAAGTTGTGTGCTGTGCGCCAGTCACACCAGATTTTTTTTTTTTTTTAATTAATAACAAATTTCAATAGAACCATTTCTCCTATCAAGTACAAGAGTAAAGTGGTCTTGAGAAGATTTTAATGGCAAAATGAGAATATACATTTTAAAGAGCATCTAAAAAATAATTGATTTTTGAATTTTAATCAAAATCGTTAGAGCGAATTTTGAGAAAATCGAAAAAAACTGAAAAAGTGCATCAGTAAAGTACTAGTACTGTTTGGCCGATTTTGTTTAAAAGCTTATTTACACGAGTTCGGAAGGTGCCTAACTTAAATACAAAATTTCAACCTCCTAGCTCTTTTCGTTCTTGCTATTGTTCCTCCTCCCGCCTGCAAATTGACAGCTCACGAGAGGTTATTAATTTTTATTTTTTCTTACTCTATATATGAAATATATATAGAGAGAAAGTATTGGATTCATGTCAAAAATTCGATGTCGAGATTTTGATGGATTTGCATGTTTTGAAGTCCTCTGAATCCAAAAAAGTGGGTCCAGCGTCTGCGTGTGGACAAAGCATGAAAGAAATGAACTTCTTCTTCTTTTTTCGCTTTAAATCCCGCGGTGCTGGGTCGGCGGTTCATGTATTTTTGCGATCGGGAAAGAATAAAACAGGCCGACCCGTCGCACGGTCTTACGCCTTTTGAAAATATAGAAGGGAAGAGACTGACATGCAGAGAACAGAAGTACTGCCAGTCCCAGCTGGGGCAGCTCGTGGTCGCCAGCCACGTACTCACAAGATGTGGACCCCTGAGCGAATGAAGGAAATGAGCTACGCTATATTTAAATTAGGTTCCGGGCACGTAACACAAAACTTTCGAACAAAATCTGCCAAAGAGTATTTGTACTTATAGTCGAAGAGCTGGCGACAAAAATGGGCAAGAGTTTTCTGAAAGCTAATATTTTCAGAATAGGTTGCATTTTAGTGATAGAAAAATACTCTAGAGTTAGCACTTCCAGTACCGAGGCGTTTAGCGGGAATAAGCCGGTAAAGTTGCGCGAAAATGGTTTTTCGCAAATATCTCGAAAACTATGCAGTTTTCCGCAAAAACTTATCTACACAAAAATAATCGAAATTAAATTACAAACAAAAATGGTCTAGTGCATAATCATGCTAAAGTGAACGGTTCGGGAGATATAGACGGGTAAAATTTGTAATTAATATGAAAGGTGACACTGGAAATTTGTATATCTTGTTACCATGACAACCATTATATGAATTACAAATTTTACCTCTCTAATGGGCCCATCCCATCTCAATTTTCTTCTTTTAATAAAAGTATTTATTTTACATTTTACATTTTTTATAAATTCGTTCTATTTTTACTTTGTTTTTTTCTTTTTAAATGAGATTCGTATAGCCTGCTAAACAAAAAAAGCTCGAAAGAAAAACGGCGCCCCAGTTGAGCTTTGCCCCCCCCCCCCCCCGCCCTCAAAGGCTAGTTACGCCGCTGGTGTTTGTTTAATAATTCCATTACGATTGGTTGATTGTTCCAGATACTCCAGGATGTCCTTCAGTTTGGGATGGGATCCTTTGTTGGCCATGGGCATCGCCAGGGACACTTTCTGTTCAACCCTGCCCTGAATATATCATCGGCTTTGAAAAGGCAAATATTTATATCTTTTAAATTAATAATTTAATTACTTCATTATTAATAAATTTTCATTGTTGTACCCTTTTATTTTTAATAATTATTAAATTAATAATTTAATCATTATTGTGATAATTAAAATTTAATTTTAATTTTTATTTATTATAATTGTTGTTAATTTAGGAGGTGGTGACAAAATGGTGTACCCCAGAGGCTGTGTGGTATACAAGCAGCGATACCAACAAGACATGGTCCAATTATACCCTGTGCTGGCCTGAGAGTGGATTTGGGACTGTCATTACTGGCATCCCCGAAAATGAACCTGCAGCTCTTCTCAAGGTACGCTATTACTCTATTAATAATAACTAGCTACACCACCCGCCTTCAGTTTTTAATATTACTAGCCGCGTCGCCCCCCTGGACCCCCCCTCCAGCTGGCTCGGGCCCGCCTGCGGCGGACCCTCGCCTTTTCTTAATTATGAGAACCCGTGGCGCCCGCCTTTACATCTATACAGGGGGGCGAAGCCCCCTGGACCCCCCGCCATCTGGCTCGGGCCCGCCTGCGGCGGACCCTCGCCTTTTCTTAATTATGAGAACCCGAGGCGCCCGCCCCCCTGGACCCCCCCCGACAGCTGGCTCGGGCCCGCCTGCGGCGGACCCTCGCCTTTGCTTCTTACTAATGAAAAGAAAAGAATTACTACCTATTCCAATCCAGAGCCTGCTTGAGGATTTGTTTACATTCATGGAATACACAAATGAAAAGAATACATAAATATTTCTCTATAGATTTCCTATGGGAGAAATCGTAACTTTAAAAATTAATAACTCAAAAAGTTATGGGAATTTCGGGATGAAAATAATTTTCCTGTAATCCCGAGAAGGTCCTCTTTATGCATAAAAAATTTCATTTCAAAATTCCAACGGGAAGTTGCCTAAATTGAGCGTGACAGACGGACAGACGGACAGACAGACAGACAGACGGACATTAGTGAATTATATATATATATATAGATTATTATTTTTTTATTTAATAAAATGTAATATAGGGAAAATGGTGTAAAACCAAGTACCGGAGCAAATAAAATAAAAAAAATAAAATAAATATTTAATATTTTGTCAATATATGTGCCCATAAAAATTCGTCAAGAAGCTTCTGAGTTTATTTAGTAAAAAATTAAATCTCAATTAGGCATGAAATTAAAATAAATAAATAAATAAATCACAATTATTATTAAATAATAATTTTAATTTTTTGAAAGCCAATTAAAATTTAATATTTAAATGTTTAATTATAGAATAATAATTATGAGATTTAATTTTCAATTCTTTTTTTTTACTTTATAACTCTAAAACTACTTAACGAATTTTTATGAGGTATTTTTGAAAAATCCATTTAAACATTAAATTTATATATGAAAATAATTTTCCTTTTTTTTGTTTGTTTTTTTAGACATGGTTTCCAGTGCTCAAAGGTATCCGTGAAGTTGGCTATAGTGTCTCACTATGCACGCTAGCCGTGGCGTTTATCCTTCTCTCAACCATCAAGTGAGTAGCGTGATTGTGTTATGAAATGAAATTTTAATACAAATAACAACAATGTGTGTGCGTTTTAAGGAAACTACGGTGTCCACGTAACACTTTGCATCGGCATCTATTCGTTTCGTTTATGTTACGTGCAGCGATGGCACTTATTAAGGATAGTCTCTTTGTGCAAGGGGTCGGCTTGCCTGGTGATGTTATCTCGCATAAAGGAGATCTTCAATTTGTACATAATAGTTGGGTAAGTTGGACTCTAGGATTAAATTTGTGCGAATTTATAATAATAAGTCTCTCATTTGATTGTGAAATCGGTCCGTAGAGAGCGATAATATTTATTTTATCAGCCTCTCCTAGACAAAATCTTTTAGTAATTTAGTCTTAATATGCAAAAAAAAAAAAGAATTAAAATTAAAAAATGTTTTTGATTTACATATTGAGGTATTTGGAATACAATACAGGAACTCAAGAATAAAATAAAAGCCTCTTATTTCGTATCTACGTTTCGGTTGACCTTCCTCAGGACCTTGATTTTTTTTAAGGTCCGTTTCGGCTTCTAAGGCCATTTAGACTTCACTCCTATTTATTTGAAATAATTGATAACCAATACAATTGAAATAAATATTTCTCGCTTGCGACGGAATCCCAGGCTACCTTCCACAGAACCTTATTAACATACACAATATATTTGATAAATAAAATCATAGATATGTTAAATATCCTACTTAGGAAATTAAGTGTCATAAGGAAGGTCACGATTAGCGACCGAAATGTTGACGAGTAAAAGCGGAATAGAGGCTTTGACACTTCAATTTGTAAATCAAACAGGCCAAAATAGAATCTATCATCAGGTTATTAAATTAATTTAATAATATTTATGAAATAATAAAAAGGTACAACAATAAAAAAAAAATGTTAATAATGCAATTTAAAACAATTTATTTATTTGTATTGTTGTACCTTTTTATTTTTTCATAAATATTAAATTAATAATTAATTATTATGCAATAATAGGGGATATAATTAATTATTTTAATATTCTGTTTATTTAATATCATTAATTAGTTATTCAGTTTATTATTTTTGTGTAGATTAAGACTATGAAAATGAAAATATAGGTTTTCATTGAATTTGGTCATGGTCAAAAAAATAAAAGCCTATACGGGACTTAAAATTCCATCTCTATTTATAAGTCAAGGGCATATTTAAATATTTAACTCAATCAAGAGTATTTGGAAAAGAATATGAAATGTTTTTGAAACTAGCTCAGAGGTAGTGGTCTCGCCTCTTGTGCTTGTGATTAATTGAAATTAAATTTTTATACGTTTCCAGAACTGGCAATGCAAAATGGTGACGTCACTCTATCAGTTATTCATCTTGGCTAATTATTCGTGGATTTTAATGGAGGGTTTATATCTCCATAATCTAATCTATTTGGCACCATTTAGTGATGGCGCTGCAATCGCTCTCTACGTTTGTCTCGGTTGGGGTAAGTTCATTCATTCATTTAGATAAGATTAAAGCAGACTGAAAACTTTTACAACAATTGATTTAAGCAAACTGTCAAATTCATTAAATTGAATTGAATTGCTTTCATTGAGCATTAAAATTACTCACAAGTTTCATATATAAAGAATTTTATTTAAATTTTATAAATAAAATATCTTTCATTTTATTATTGAATTTTTAATTGTTAAAAATTCAATATTAATTTTATTTAAAAAAAAGAAAATTGTAAAAATGTATTTATAGGTTAAGTAAACGTATCGGTACTTTAAAATTATTGATTGGTTAAATTATCTTTAAATTCGTTAAAATTGTCTTTAAATAGTAATTTAGTAAATATAAAACAGTTAAGTATAGAAATGCATGATTTTTTTTTCATATGATAAGTATGGGTCGTTTTGATAACTTACCTATCCCAACATATTAAAATAGCCTCCCTATGGGGAAATACATGGTGTTTGTCCTTCAGCTATTTTAATGCTGGGATAGGTAAGTTATCAAAACGACCCATACTTATCATATGAAAAAAAAATCATGCATTTCTATACTTAACTGTTTTATATTTACTAAAAATCTAAAAATCAAAACGACCCATTAAGAGATATTACTTATTCATCTGATAAAGTGAGGTTAACGTATCAAAATTTCAAGAAAATTCCAAAACAGAATTCAACAATGTGCAATATTAAAAAATAAAAAACATCCAATGAAGGAATAGAGCAGAAGAATATCAATGAAGGGGTTAAATATTATAAATAAAAATAGAACTGTTTTATTTAACTTTTATAAATAAATTAAATTAGGCGCCCCCGGGTTTGGCGTAGTAGGTAGCGCGTCTCCCTCCTATACCAAACGTCGCGGGTTCGGACCCAGGCAGTCCGATGATTTTATTTAAGCCATTTGGATACCAGATGGCTTAAATAGAAATGCCTGAACCCACAATAGATATATTCTCTACAACGGTTATCGTCAAAGTCTTATATGGCCTAAGTTGCCGAAAAGACTGCATGAATGTGTGTGTGAATGTGAGTGTGAATGAGAAAAAGTGTGAATGTTTTTTAAAAAAAAAAAAAAAATTAAATTAGGCCCTAATAAATAAAATTAAAATATTATTATTAAAAATTATTTTAATAATTAATTTTATTATTTATTTGATTACATTGTAGAAGAAAATAATAAAATAATGAATAACCTCTTTTACTATTGTTGGAATTTGGAAATTATTCGCCCCAATTTAAATAAAAACTTATTGAAAGAATTCTTTCAATTTTTATCGATACGAGTGATAGACAACGACTTAATTAATAGCTTTGGAAAGGTTCCAGCTACGATACGACCCAGCCATTTTGATATTTTACAATTTCTTTTTTACTTTCTCTTACCTATGTATATATGTAATATATATATATAGAGAGAAAGTATTGGATTCATGTCAAAAATTCGATGTCGAGATTTTGATGGATCTTCACGTTTTGAGGTCCCCTGAATCCAAAAAAAGTGGTTTTCGCGACATGGTCTGTCTGTGGGTGGGTGGATGTGTGTTCAATTTTAAGCATGAAGGAATTGAGCTATGAGGCTGAAATTTTATATTTAAGTTAAACACCCCCCGGGACCGGAAAAATAAGCTTTTAATCAAAATCGGCCAAAGAGTACTAGTACTTTACTGATGTAGTTTTTCAGTTTTTTTCGATTTTCTCAAAATTTGCTCCAACGATTTTTTTTTTTAATTCAAAAATCAATTATTTTTTAGATTCTCTTTAAAATGTATATTCTCATTTTGCAATTGAAATCTTCTGAAGACCACTTTACTCTTGTATTTCATAAGGAAGATAGGAGAAATGGTTGCCATGGTAACAAAATATAAATATTTTCCCATACTTATAAATTTTACATCTGAATTCATATGTTCCGTACTGTCGGGAACTAAATATATGTCGACACAAAAAATCTGGTGTGCCAAGCACAGTACACAACTTTCGATTACCGAAGGTAAGAGAAAGTTGTGTGCTGTGCCCCAGTCACACCAGATTTTTTCAAGTTAAGTGATTGAATTTGCAACCTGCTATAATTTAAAGATCCATGAAAGCATTAAAGGGCTTTTAGTTTACTGTTTTCCCCCAAGAGCGCCTTGTAGGAAGGCAACCAATCGCACATGGATAACTCGAACCCAAATCCATACCAGATATGCTTTTAAATAAAAAAAATCTGGTGTGACTAGCGCACAGCACACAACTTTCTCTTACCTTCGGTAATCGAAAGTTGTGTTCTGTGCTTGTCACACCAGATTTTTTGTGTCGACATGTATTTAGTTCCCGACAGTATGGAACATGAATTCAGATGTAAAATTTATAAGTATGGGAAAATATTTATATTTTGTTACCATGGCAACCATTTCTCCTATCTTCCCTATGAAATACAAGAGTAAAGTGGTCTTCAGAAGATTTCAATCGCAAAATGAGAATATACATTTGAAAGAGCATCTAAAAAATAATTGATTTTTGAATTTTTAAAAAAATCGTTGGAGCAAATTTTGAGAAAATCGAAAAAAACTGAAAAAGTACATCAGTAAAGTACTAGTACTCTTTGGCCGATTTCGATTAAAAGCTTATTTTTCCGGTCCCGGGGGTGTTTAACTTAATTATAAAATTTCAACCTCCTAGCTCAATTCCTTCATGCTTAAAATTGAACACACACCCACCCACCCACCCACACACACACACACAGACAGACCATGTCGCGAAAACCAGTTTTTTGGATTCAGGGGACCTCAAAACGTGAAGATCCATCAAAATCTCGACATCGAATTTTTGACATGAATCCAATACTTTCTCTCTATATATATATTACATATATACATAGGTAAGAGAAAGTAAAAAAAAGTTAACAAGACAAGGGATAATCATTTATTAATATTAATTAAAGAAAAAAAATCAATTTATTCATCAAATTAATGAATTCAATGAATCATTTATAAATAGATGAAATTAGAATTTGATTAGAATATAAATGATTCTTGTTTAGGATGCAAATAAATGACGGGAAATAAAAATTCTCTCGCTCTCTACGTAGTAGTCAACTTAGTTAGGGCCGGTTGCATCAGTTAGGGTCAGTTTGTTGACCTAGAGTTAGTTTGTAATACAGAAACCCTCTTCCGGGGGAACAAATCCTGTTCTGTTTGTGAAAGTAGCAACTTCATAAAGACTTTATAAAAATTATTACCCATAATTTACAATAAATATAATAAATTAAAATAAGTAATTTAAAGAAATTAATTTTTTTTATCAAAATTTAAAAATGAAAACTTTCTCGTATACTGAATTATGTCTGTGTGTGTGTGTGTGAACACGATTGCTTAAAAACCAGAGCAGCCAGATCGATGAAATTTGGTATATACTGATGACACTAAAATTGTAGATATCTAACAACTTTTGGAGTAAATACGTCACTTGGAAGTACTACTTTACCTAAAAAGTTTTTCCAAAAATTTTGAAATTTTCAATTTTTTTTTTGTTATATTATGATAAAATACTCTATTTTAAAAAGATTTTATTCTTTGACATTTTTACGAAAACTGAATAGTTTTTGAAATAATCACAGAAGAAAACGACATTTTTATCTTTTTCTTCGTTGATTTATTTCAGGTCCTATTTACAGAAACGTAGCGAGCTTAACTCGCGTCCGGGGCACAATATCTTTTTAGCGCCCCCTCCCCCCCCCCCCACATTTGAATTATATGTAAAATATACAAATTTATTATATTACACTGGCAATTTAAAATATATTTTCCAGAAATCAATTATAATAAAAATAATTATTATCCAGCAATAAAAGTGTAAAATGCCTGTTATTTATTAATCTTAAGGATAATAGATTTGCAGCCAGGAGAATAAAAAACTATTTTAATTTCTTTTGGTCGACGTTTCGGACGCCAATCGCGTCCTTCTTCAGGACCTGCAGTCAACAAATTTTTATTGAAATTACTAATTGCTTTACACAAAAAAATATAACATTCAATAAGTTGAATTCAAATAGAGAAATATTTTTTTACCCGTTTTTATTCTATACTATTCTATTTATACTATTTTAATTAATTTATATGACATGTTGTATGTTGTAAATGCTTCAATTGGAAAAAATAACGCTCTTCTCGTACACAAAAAGATTCCCTTGTCAATATTGTTTAAATATTTTATATATTCCACAACAAAATCCATGTGTGCTTTTTAACAATCTTTGGTAAGAAATAATGTTTTTTTTTATTTATAAAAAAAAAGAATGTTATATTTTTTTGTGTAAAGCAATTTGTAATTTCAATAAAAATTTGTCGACTGCAGGTCCCGAAGAAGGACGCGATTGGCGTCCGAAACGTCGACCGAAAGAAATTAAAATAGTTTTTTATTCTTCTGGCTGCAAATCTACCTTCCTTAAGATTATCCAGCAATTTTTTTGTTTTACGGACCATTTGGCGCCCCCTTTGTGAGTAGCGCCCGGCGCATGATGACCCCCCCCCCCACGCCCACCCCTTGCTACGCCACTGCCTATTCAACTAAATAAATTCAAAGGATCACTTCTACCTTTCCAAATAGCTTTTTTTTTGCCCTAGATCCATCCATCTTTTTTTTTTTTTCGTATAATCGAATTTTAAATCGGAATAATTCATTATGGATTTATATATTCATAAATTGACAATTCAATTTGTCTATTTCAATCTATTTATTCATTAACCTACTTTTTTTTGATTAATCTATCAATAGAGCTTATAATTAAAAAAAAAAAATTAAACGATTGCTAATTCGTGTTAAACAACGCCAAGCAGTGACCTCCGGAAACAAATCTGTTGAATGCCTGAATTCCCCCTAATTGGGTGGGTGGGATATATAAGATTTCAACCTCCCCCCCCTAATTCCAAAAAATTAAAATTGCAAAAGAAATATGGATTTTGTAATATTTATACTTTTCGAAGAGGGGGGCGATTATCCCCCTTCGAATCATCAAAATGCCCCCCTCTTTTCTAACTACGACCCTGGATCGAACCGATTGATAAAAATCTGGTGTGACTGTCACACAGCACACAATTTTCACTTACCTAAGGCAATCGAAAGTTGTGTTCTGTGCTTGTCACACCAGATTTTTTGTGCCGACATATATTTAGTTACCGCCGATATATTAGAATTTAAGATGTAAAAAATTTATAAGTATGGAAAAAAATATTTATATTTTGTTACTATGGCAACCATTTCTCCTATCCTTCCTACAAGAGTAAAGTGGTCTTTAGAATATTTCAATGGCAAAATGAGAATATACATTTTAAAAGAGCATCTAAAAATTTATAAATTTTAATCAAAATCATTGGAGCGAATTTTCGAAAAAAAAAAAAAAAAGTGCACCAGTAAAGTACTAGTATTCTTTGACTAATTTTGTTCAAAAGCTTCGTGTCACGTCCCAGGGGGTAGCCTAACTTAAATATAAAATTTCAATTTCAGGCACCATTGCCTTTTGCATGTTTTGTAGCAAAACTAACCACATCATTTATGACTAAATTGAGGGCGTATTGTTTTCTCGACACCGCATGGTGAGTTTGTTTATATCATCATTTAATACAGTATGGTATATATAAATAAAATAAATTAAATATCTTTAAAAATATATATATATATGTAATCAACGAGATGTACTTTTTATTTGTTAATTTTAAGGTCCTGAAGAAGGAGCCGTTTGAGCTCCGAAACGTTGACCTATAGCGGAGGGATATAATGCCTGAATACCAGCTCTAGATTTATTTATTCTACCTTCTCAATAATATCCGCCAGGCTGCCCCTATCTTCATCACATAAAATTTCAACCTCCTAGCTCTTTCCGTTCTTGAGAACACGAACAAACACACACACAGACATACCATGTCACGAAAACCACTTTTTTTGATTCAGGGGACCTCAAAACGTGTATATCCATCAAAATATCGACATCGAATTTTTGACATGAATCCAATACTTTCTCTATATATATACATTACATATATACATAGGTAAGAGAAAGTAAAAATCCAAAAAAAAAAAAAAAAAAAAAAAAAAAAAAACGGCTTGCTCAGAAGGATGTGTTCTGTTCAGAAAGAATAAAAATCTGGTGTGACAAGCACAGTACACAACTTTCGATTACCGAAGGTAAGAGAAAGTTGTGTGCTGTGCTCCAGTCACACCAGATTTTTTTCGATACCGTATCCCTACTCCTGGCTGCAAAGTCCATAAGTTTGAATATAATTTTATTTCATATAATTTATATATTTATAATATAATAATAAACTCCAAAGGAGGAAAGAATTCCAAAAACAAGCAAAAAATTAAATTAATAAAAATTAATAAATAAATAAATAATATATTTCTTCAAATATAGAATAGAAATTGTGAGATTTAATTAAATTAATTTTGAATTTGATTTCTTTTTTTTTTTTTTTTTTGTACAATATTATAATTAATAGACTATTTATTACTTTCTCTTACCTCTATATATATGTTAATATATATATAGAGAGAGAAAGTATTGGATTCATGTCAAAAATTCGATGTCGAGATTTTGATGGATCTTCACGTTTTGAGGTCCCCTGAATCCAAAAAAGTGGTTTTCGCGACATGGTCTGTCTGTGTGTGTGTCTGTCTGTGTGTGTCTGTCTGTGTGTCTGTGAACAAAATATCTCAAGAACGAAAAGAGTTAGGAGGTTGAAATTTTATATTTAAGTTAGGCACCCCCATGGGACCTAACACGAAGCTTTTGACCAAAATCGACCAAAGACTACTAGTACTTTACTGATGCACTTTTTCAGTTTTTTTCGATTTTCTCAAAATTTGCTCCAACGATTTTTTTTTAAATTCAAAAATCAATTATTTTTTAGATTCTCTTTAAAATGTATATTCTCATTTTGTGATTGAAATCTTCTGAAGACCACTTTACTCTTGTTCTCCATAGAAAAGATAGGAGAAATGGTTGCCATGGTAACAAAATATAAATATTTTGTCATACTTATAAATTTTACATCTGAATTCATATGTTCCGTACTGTCGGGAACTAAATATATGTCGACACAAAAAATCTGGTGTGACAAGCACAGTACACAACATTCGATTACCGAAGGTAAGAGAAAGTTGTGTGCTGTGCGCCAGTCACACCAGATTTTTTTTAAATACTCATTGAAATTTTTATTTTATTCGTCTCTCTCCAAGGGTGTAAATGAATTAAATGATGGCAATTGTCTTGAAAAGTGTTCATTGCAATTAAATATACAATTTCTTTTTACTTTGTTATATACAAAAATATTATTATATACTTGCTACTCGTAGGTCTCCGATGAAGAAGGTCGTGTTTGGCGACCGAAACGTAGGCAAATAGAAATTAAATAAAAGATTTTTTTATTTAATCTCCTGCCTGAAAAGGTCCCTGCGAATCTTGTGTTTTTTTTTTATTGTCGACATATATTTAGTTCCCGACAGTACGGAACATATGAATTCAGATGTAAAATTTATAAGTATGGGAAAATATTTATATTTTGTTACCATGGCAACCATTTCTCCTATCATCTCTATGAAGTACAGGAGTAAAGTGGTCTTCAGAACATTGCAATGGCAAAATGAGAATATACATTTTAAAGAGCATCTAAAAAATAATTGATTTTTGAATTAAAAAAAAAATCGTTGGAGCAAATTTTGAGAAAATCGAAAAAAACTGAAAAAGTACATCAGTAAAGTACTAGTACTCTTTGGCCGATTTTGATTAAAAGCTTATTTTCCCGATCCCGGGGGGTGTTTAATTTAAATATAAAATTTCAGCCTCATAGCTCAATTCCTTCATGCATAAAATTGAACACAGACACACACACACACACACACACCCCCACACAGACACACAGACAGACCATGTCGCGAAAACCACTTTTTTGGATTCAGGGGACCTCAAAACGTGAAGATCCATCAAAATCTCGACATCGAATTTTTGACATGAATCCAATACTTTCTCTCTATATATATATTATTACATATATACATAGGTAAGAGAAAGTAAAAACCTAAATTTCGATCCCGGGGAAGATTTGGTGCCTTTTCATGTGGTCGGTCACATATAGGGATAAAGGAAGTTAAAAACTTTTCCATTAAAAATTAATGTAAAATATGAGTTTTTTTTTTTTACAGAGAAAAAAGAGAAAGAAAAGATATTTATAATATAAATACCATTTCAAAGAGATTATCTAATTTATTGAGAAAGATATAAATTTAATTAGGCGGGACGCACGTGCGAACTGTTTAAGAAACGATTGCCGCCTGCTCACCTCCCCCTCCCTCTCCCCTCCCTCCCCCCCGCCCTTTCATTCTGATTGTCGATGGCTAAAAATAGAAACGACAATTAATTTTATTTTTATTATTAAATAATTGAATTAAATAAAATGAAAAATATTAGAAGAACGATGAATCAAAATAAATTTGTTCCGATATTTGAGCCTTTAATTAAAACACTAGTTAGTGTACAATTAATTTATATAAAAATTTATGTAATAATAAAATTGGAAAATTATTACTCAAATGATATTAATATAAATGTATTTAAGTAAGCAGATCGCCTGCCTGAAGAACTCAATAAAAAATCATCTTTTTATAAAATCTTCCATTATCTAAAAACATTTCCTTAAAAAAAAAAATAATAATAATAATAAACAGAAAATAAAAAGAATTCCCAGTAAAGACACCCACACATGGATCAAATTTCCTTCTTAATAAACGCCCATAAAATAATTTCTATTAATAACACTTGATAAAATTATTTTATAATTTTCTAGTCAATTTATTTTTTTTTTAATAATAATTCGCACCGGCCATGTTCTTGGCTTGGCTTGAAGGGAGTTGAATAATTAATTAAATAAATTTCAATATACCTGGGTCAAAGGTGATGGCAGGCGCTTCACGATATAAAATTTTCATACTTGAAGACACAACACAATTAAAATTAAACTCACTGAACACATTTTATTATTTTTTAAAGCACTAAATAAAATCACTTTAAGAAAACGAACCGAACGGGTAGAGAATTGGATGCCAGACTGATTGTTTGACTTGTTCTCCGCTAGAGTGCTCTGCGTGTCTTTGTTTTTTACTCTTTGAAGCAATATTTAAATTGGAAAAAAAAAATGGATAGATTAAAATCATTTAATGAAAAAATTAATAATATGAAGTAAAAAAAATTATTTTATTAAATTATTTACAAATATTAATATTGGGAGGCATTGTATATATTATATATAAAAAAAATAAAAATAAAGTTCAAAGAATACAAATACTTTTTTATTTTTAACACCTGTAATTTATGTAAAAATTTTATATGAAATAAAATATATTTGGAATTGAGAAAATTATTGTATTTATGAAAATAATTGATTTTAGCGAAAAAATTTATTTGGTTCTCTTTTTGAAAGAAATATAGGGCTAGTATATTTTTGATTATTTCATATCCTTGCCGCTAGAGCGAATTACTATCGCTTTCTTTTTATTCTTGTACAAATATTAAAATTTTGAATTCAAAAATCTGGTGTAACGGATTTTGTCACACCAGATTTTTCGTGTTGACATATATTTAGTTTCTGCCGATATATTAGAATTCAAGATGTAAAATTTATTAGTATGGGAAAATATTTATATTTTGTTACCATTGCAACCATCTCCTCCTATCTTCCTACTTTTTTCTTTCTCTTACCTCTATATATGTAAATATATATAAAGAGAGAAAGTATTGGATTCATGTTGAAAATTCGATGTCGAGATTTTGATGGATATACACGTTTTGAGGTCCCCTGAATCCAAAAAAGTGGTTTTCGCGACATGGTCTGTCTGTGTGTCTGTGTGTGTGTGAACAAAATATCTCAAGAACGGAAAGAGCTAGGAGGTTGAAATTTTATATTTAAGTTAGGCACCCCCATGGGACGTGACACGAAGCTTTTGAACAAAATCGGCCAAAGAGTACTAGTACTTTACTGATGTACTTTTTCAGTTTTTTTCGATTTTCTCTAAATTCGCTCCAACAATTTTTTTTTTTTAATTCAAAAATCAATTATTTTTTAGATTCTCTATAAAATGTATATTCTCATTTTGTGATTGAAATCTTCTGAAGACCACTTTACTCTTGTGCTTCATAGAGAAGATAGGAGAAATGGTTGCCATGGTATCAAAATATAAATATTTTCCCATACTTATAAATTTTACATCTTGAATTTTTTTTTTTTTTTTTTTTTCCCCCCCCCCCGGGGGGCTGGGGGTTAATCTTGAATTCGAATGTACCGTACTGTCGGAAACTAAATATATCTCGACATAAAAAATCTGGTGTGACAAGCACAGAACACAACTTTCGATTACCGAAGGTAAGAGAAAGTTGTGTGCTGTGCGCCAGTCACACCAGATTTTTAGTTGTTAATAATGAATTTATTGTTTTGCAGGATTGCCTGTACTCTTTGTGGTCCCGTGGGTGGCTGCCAGGGCTGCCTTTGAGGATACACTTTGCTGGACAACTCACGAATATCCAGCCGTATTTCTTATCATCCGTATTCCAGTGATTGCTTCAGTTCTTATCAGTTTTGGCCTTTTTGTAAATATCGCTAGAGTACTTCTTCTTAAATTCCGATCATCCATCTATCTTGAACGAAGGAAACATAAATATCGGTATGTCCTTTTATAACTAGCAAATCATCGATATAGTAAAACACGCTTAACCTTCGAGTTTAAAAAAATGAATTTTTTCACATATAATTAGCTATCTGAGGTAGAAGTACGCATGTTTTTCCCGATAAGATGGCGTTGTGTGTCATAAAAAGTATGCCCAAAAAATCAAGTAATTCAAAAATTTGCCAAGAGATGTCAGAATGGTAGCTAATAATATTTAATGCATTTGGTTGATTTTCATTGATCTTTTAACAATAAATACTTTATAAATGTTATTATATATTATGTATCTTTTATAAAAGCATAAAAATATAAAAATATAGGCGTGATATAGGCTAATACTATATCGGCTGTTAGACTAGCCTGCCATCTTTTGCAAGAATGCTGAACTAATTTGACAGTTGGTTTTTAAATAAATCATCTAAGCTTATTTTAAAAATTTCTTAATTAATATGTGATTAATAATAACAATAAATTCATTTTTAAATTTAAAAAAAATTAAAGATTATTGGGACAGATTGTTTTTTTGTATTTGCTTGATAACATAAAAATTAATTACGATAATTTTTTAATAAGTCATTAAAAAGGATTTTTCAATGGGGCTTTTTTTAAAATGAATTAAATTCATAAGAGATTATTGGGACATCGAGCTATAATTTTTTTTAATGACTTATTAAAAAATTAGCGTAATTAATTTTTTGTTATCAAGCAAATACAAAAAGACAATCTGTCCCAATAATCTTTAATTTTTTTTAAATTTGAAAATGAATTTATTGTTATTATTAATCACATATTAATTTAGAAATTTTTTAAAATAAGCTTAGATGATTTATTTAAAAATAAACTGTCAAATTAGTTCAGCATTCTTGCAATAGATGGCAGGCTAGTCTAACAGCCGATATAGTATTAGCCTATATCTGGCGTATATTTATATATTTTTATGCTTTTATAAAAGATACATAATATATAATAACATTTATAAAGTATTTATTGTTAAAAGATCAATGAAAATCAACCAAATGCATTAAATATTATTAGCTACCATTCCGACATCTCTTGGCAAATGTTTGAATTACTTGATTTTTGGGCATACTTTTTATGACACAGAACGCCATCTTAGCGGGAAAAACATGCGTAACACCTTCGCTTCTGCCCCGCCTTAATTTGACAAAAATTTCATTTTATAGCCGATGGGCGAAATCAACGCTGGTGTTAGTGCCATTGTTTGGAGCCCATTATGCTCTCTTCCTTGCTATGAGTTGCAGTATCGGCGTTGATCCAGCTGTCGAGCTCGCCTGGCTCTTTTGTGATCAACTATTCGCCTCATTTCAAGTAAGAAAGAAAAAAAAATTGAAATTACGCTTTACTTTAGTTGGATTCTAAAGGTTTATGAATTTTGCAGGGCTTCCTTGTGTCATTGCTCTATTGTCTTTTAACCGCCGAGGTTAGAGGTGAGGTGATACGTCGTTGGAAGGGATTACGTCGAGCGGGGAATAATAGTGCGCCCTCTACTGCCAGACACAGTCTCACTTTATCCAGATTATATCTAGGACCGGCTAGAGGATCTTGGAGTTGGGGAAGCGCCTGGAGACATCACACACTGGTAATTTTCGTTTCACTATTTGCAGGTTAATATGTAGTTTTCCTTCAGGAGCTTTATAGCAGGATGGAGTGCTGGAGTGGAGAATTGCTTGATTAAAAAGCAAGCGCTCCATCCTGCTACCGTATAAAGTTCCTGAAGGAAAACTACATATTAACCTACAAATAGTAATATTAAAACAGGTGTCGCATCAAAAATAAAAATTAATTTTCGTTTTCGAGATCATTAGTCATGCAGAATTAATTGATTAACGACGTTGTGTTGTTTTTTTTTTGTACAGTGAGCGCTACAATTAAGTCCCCACCTGATAGCTATAGCCTCAAGTATATGGTATATGGTGAAATAATTTTCGCTATCATGGCTCGAGGGTCGCTGATGATGGGGAACCAACGGACGAGATTGCCGGGCGTATAAATGCCAGTTGGCTTAAATGGCGAGAAAGTTCCGGAATCCTTTGCGACCGACGGATGCCGATTTATTTGAAGTCGGCAATCTACCGGACGGTCGTGAGGTCGGTTGCTCTGTATTCGACCGAGACATGGACCTCGACGAAGAGAAGCGAATATGATGGAGATGAGGATGGCCAGGTGGTCACTTGGTGTCACCAGACTTGACCGCATCCCCAATGACACCATCAGGAGCACGTTTGGCATTGCGCTAATCACTGACAAAATGTGCGAATGGCGTCTCCGCTGGTTTGGACATGTCATACGCCAAAAGAGTAGTGGTGTGGCGAGGACGGCGTACGATATGGGGCTCCTCGGACTACAACGAAGAGGAGCACCTAGGATGACTTGGCTTCATCGGGTCAGGATGGATATGACCGAGCTTGGCCTGTCGGAGATAACAGCATTGGATAGGGGGGAGTGGAGGGGGAGAGTAAGGTCCGCCGACCCCGCACCGCGTGAATAATAATGGCGAGGACAGAAGAAGAAGATGGCGAAATAATTTTAAATTTGAAAAGGAAAAATAAAATCATCCGTACCAGATTTTACGTTTTACGTATTCGGTCATTAAAATTATTTCATTATACACCAAATATTATACCATATACTTAAGGCTCTAACTATCAGGTATGGACTTAATTGCGGAGCTCACTGAACATCTTTGGTTGAAAACATCTCAACCCCATCTTGGAAGAAGAGAAGTAGACCAATTCTCTGTAAAGGTTCAAATATCCGGTTTTTATTCATCATTACAATAGAATTGTGGAAAGAGAGAGTCTGACGTCAAGATTAATAGATTGTTGGATTTTTTTATACTGCTTTCATTTTGGCATTTGGAAAACTACGGAATTAGTGTTCCCGCATCAAGTCTGGTGATATCAACTTGGAGG
Organism: Euborellia annulipes; assembly: GCA_023213315.1. Classification (NCBI taxonomy): domain Eukaryota; kingdom Metazoa; phylum Arthropoda; class Insecta; order Dermaptera; family Anisolabididae; genus Euborellia; species Euborellia annulipes. The sequence continues at coordinate 27,276 of JAKCPI010022790.1, forward strand.
ACAATTCGGATTTCGACGATCTAGCATTTCTGGCAGCCATGGAAGAGGACCAAAACATGATAACTCGAATGCTGGCCAAAAACTGCCAATCACTGAGCATCCATCGTCTGAAAAAGCTTGCTAAAGTGTGGAAATTAACGAGATAGCTGCCCCACGAACTCTCCAACAACAACAACAAAGCGTGTCCGAATTTCCACGATCGTTTATTGGCCGACATTGAAGTTTTCGGGCAGCTTTCGATTTTGTTTTCGTCCTCTTCCACGGCTGCCAGAAGTGCCTGATCGTGGTCGAACTCATCATGAATTGTCCTCCAAGCTGGTATCGCCAGACTTGAAGCGAAAAAAACACACCCGAAAGATTGTTGAGATCGCAAAATGCATTTTCCATCCTTTCTTGTAGTGGTATATCGAATATGAATATGATTTTTCGATACGCAAACATGAGCGGATCCACAGGAGTTTCTCGGGGAGGAGGAGGAGGGGGTATCTGGTGTGATTGGTCGCACAGGACATTCATCATCAATTAAACAGGGAAGAAAAATAAATGAAAGCTTAATTTTAGGAATAGCAAATCAAAAATTCCACCTATAATATCATTGTGGAAAATATCCTGTGGCTAGAATGTAAATTTGTTGGAATTTAACGATAGACACCTACCTGTTGATTCTATTTGCAGTTGGGCGGTGATACTCCCCCGCATCCTGGTCCAAACGCGCCATTGCAACCGACACAACTTCTCGACACTCCTCTACAATCAAACAACAACAACAATCATCGGACGACAACAACAGCCGCCGCTGCAGCTGATCAGAGCTGGCTCTAAGATATACCCAAAAGAAATTAAAAATAAAAAAGACTTGTAACTAAAAAAAAAAAAAAAAAACTCCGATCTCAATTATACTTTTTTATTTATTATTTCACTGAATTTATTATATACATACACAAAAAAAAAAACGTATTCACACATACACATACGCATACATACATTCTCTCGATCTCTAGTCCTAAAATGAGTATTAAATATTCATTATACAACAATTCACATACAACAAAACACACACACACATACATACATACAAAATAAATATAAAATCAATTGTAATATATAAATAAATGTTGAATAAATAATCATTAATTAATTATTTGTCCCATTTTTCAAAACAAAAAAAAAAAAAAAATTGGAGAAATGGAGAGACAAAAAAAAACTAAATTTAATCAAAAGAATTATTAGATAAAGAGTTCAGCTGGTTCTAAAAACTCCTTCCTGAACAGTGGCGTTATTTCACCTTTTTCTTGGGGGTCATTTTTTTCTTAAAATTTACTTACAAATAGGTACTCAAATTTGGTCAAAACATATTTAATTTAACTAATTGTTTAATTTTGTACAGTTGTATAATCGTAGATGTATTTTGAAGTATTTTATTTGGAATAATATAAAACTTTATAAAATTCAGGGCCCTTGCAGGGGCATTTGCCCCCCCCCCCCAAACCCCCAAATGACGCCATTGTTTCTGAAATAGGGAGACACAGAGGGTCAAATCGAACCAGAAATAGTTGATGTATTATCGGCATTTTATAAACTAGAGATGGAAAGGGCCCTCGAAAAGTCGATTCTCGGAATCGATTAAGTATTTGACTTTTTTGACAAGAGAAGAGGATGCTGTTTTTGTATTTAGAATATTAAAAAATTTTATAAAAATCAGAGCCCTTGGGGGAAGGGGGGCAAATGCCCCTCCTGCCCCCCCCCCCAATGACGCCACTGTTTCTGAAATAGGCTGCATCAGAGCAAAGATAACATTCATATTCTAAGAGCTGCATTACACTCACGGAAGTTGAATTTAAAAAAATACCATTGGCTAAGAAATTCCATACTTGTGGAATAATATGAGATTATCAAAGGAACAACCATTTTGATTGATGGGCGTACCCAGCCTCCCCCCCCCCTAGCAGCAAAAAAAAAAAATTAAATGTTTATAAAATGATGAAACTAAACAAAATTAGGTAGGACGATGGCGAATATTCAGTTTTTTACCACACTGAAATGGTGTAAAAAAACCAAGATCCTAGCCACTAGAGGTCCCGGGGGGAGCGCTGAAGGGTCTGGGCCCCCTTTGGACAGAAAAATATCCCTATTTGGGGATATTCAAACATAAAAGTTATTTTTTAATTTGAATTTGAATCCGAAATTCAAGTATAATAAATCATTATTGCCCGCATTACCATCCCCCCTAGAATGTGCCACTGCCTCTGTCTTTTCTACACAAAAAATTTTGCCCCCCCCCCCCCCCGCTTAAAAGACTGTACCTAGCTGCTTTGAGAGAGAACGAGCTCTCAATGGCTAAATTATTTTCTACTTTTTTTTTGGTTAGTAAATTCTTTAAACAGTTATTCTTTGGCTTGGACTGGTCTATATTAATCATTTTGTAAAGGGTGCTGATATGTCACAACCTGAGAGGAACGCCAAATTTAAAGGGCGCAATTTTCATAGCGAGAAAATATCTATTTATATTATCTCATTCGGGTACCGGGTGTTGTCCTAGGCCTGAGATAGGTGGGTGTGGTTTGTGTCATAGTGCACGATGACCAGGGGTAACTAAACGGAGGATGATTATTTTTGTTAGGACTCGAGGGTTTTTATGCCTTTAATTCGAAAGTTTTTCCCCTCTATATAAAAAAAAAGCTATGTCACAATCTGGACGACCATGACCTGGCCCCTCTAGATTTGATCCTGGGTACGCCCATGATTTGATTATTAAGGTCTTGTTAATTTGGTACATTATTTTTAGAGGATATGTTGATAGAAATCAACGAATTCATTGTGTTCTTTATTACAATTTTCATGACAATTAAGTCATTTAATAAAACGATCCTAGCCTATCCAAACCTCAAGAGAGGAGGATTGAAGAAGAACCTAGATCCTTAAGGTGCGCGTCTCGAAAAGCCGATAGAGCACGATTCAGTACCGAGTTACTCTAGGCGGCAAGAGATGGCGTTAGTTTTTCCCATAGGAATAAAAAGGATTTATTCCATTTCATTTGAAAGATTCCAGCTAATGAATTGAGGATAAAAAATTAATTATTTTTCAACACAATGATTACTAATTTAATTATCTATAAGATAGAGAGCGAATTTTTTTAAATATCTTTTCTTTAATGGGTTGATTAATCTAAAAAAAAATTTATTTTTTCGAAAATCAAAAAAAGGGCTTCTATAAGTTGTAGATAGTTTTAAATAGCTTTAATTAAAAAAAAAAATTTGAGGTCGATAGCTTCAAAATTGTGGCCGCAATCTCCCAAAATTAGCACCCCGAGACGCGCACCTTAAATACCGATTACGCATTTATCAGCCATTTCTATTTCCAAGTTTTCTAACAAGATCTACCAGCAGATAATCCTTTTGATTCAATTATTCTTAATTTTAATAAATCATCTCTCCATTTCTCTAAAAAAATTCAATTCATTCTTTAAGAATGATGCATTAATTTCCCCATCACCGATATCCAAAACAAAAACAAAAATATACAAACTTGGCAAGAATTCGTTATTTTCTAGCGTTTCAATGCTTTTTCAACATTTGTGTGCTGGGATTGAAAGGATTCTAACACATGGACGGATTTCATGCAAATCCCAGTCCACTAGTTGAAAAAACATTGATTGTGTTTTTTTATATTGAAGCATGGCTTTTAGTGTGTTGAAATGTTCACTACTAAAATAATTACAAAAAAACTAATCCCTGTATCACCCTATACACACACACAATACCGTAACGACGACATTAGTGAACTCTCAAAAACATATCAGATGCTTCAAACAAAAAAACTTAATGAGCAAAATTTTGATAAAGACTTCCATCATTTAAAGCTATTAAATGTAAAAATCACATATTAGTAAAAAATATAAGTTTTTCATTAACCTGTGAAAGGTTTTTGTTTTTGTTCTCTTAATTTCTACAATCGAAGTAGCCGAGCGCCAATTTCTTTTCGTTCCATCGGCAGTGTTTGAATATCTCCGAAGATTTCTAGCGCAATTCCTTGGTCTCGTTGACATTTCGGAACTCGTACGCGTCGTTCACACCGCCTGAAAATCAGAATATTACGGTAGCTGTCTAATAATGTAATTGTAAGATGCCTCCTTTCAGGAAACAAAATATTCATCTACGGTTTAAGCACGTCGAGTCTCAATTTTATGATTTTGGCATCACAAGAGATGATACAAAATATCATGCTCTTGTAGGAGGCTTTGAAAGCGGTGTTTTAATAAATCCACTAGATCAGAACATGTATGAAAGTCTCAAAACAAGGTTGGAAACTACTTTTTTTTGCAGAGTCCGAATGTTAAGTACAAAATTACTTAAAAATGAACTCCTCTGCCATCTATGGAGAAAGTGAGTAATTAATTCACCTAAGGAAGTCTCCATAATTTAAATCATCAGTTCAGTTACGTTTATTCATTGAGTGAGTGTAGGTATCTCTTCAAATCCTTCTCATCAATTCCTCCTATCCTCACTCATGAATATTATCAATATCAAATATTTATTATATCTATCTAAACCACTATCAATTATCTACAACAAACGACTCTACCAGCAGTCTACAATCGATTCATCATACAGTCCATATACATCAACAGTTCAAGGTAAGTTCGACGTATCACTCAAATTCACTTGATCTTATTATATCGAAAGATTTTATCACTAACACCGAAAAAAATCAATTTAGAAAGTAATTTAAGGTGCGCGTCTCGAAAAACCGTTATTAGCCGATTGAGAAGCTGGTTACTCTAGGCGGCAAGAGATGGAGTCTGTCCATAGGGGAACACGCATTTTATTTGAAAAATTCCAGCTAATTAATTAAATGTAAAAAATTAATTATTCTTTAACCCAATGATTACTAATTTCATTATCTATAAGATATAGACCAAATTTTTTTTAAAATATCTTTTGTTTAATGTGATTAACCAAAAAAAAAATTTTCGAATATCACAAAAGAGCTTATTAGCTTTAATTTAAAACAAATTTGAGGTCGATAGCTTCAAAATTGTGGCCCCAACTTATCAAAATCAGAACCATGAGATGCATCTTTATGGCGCTAGACGACGAAAAAAACCAAGTCAGCTGTTAATGGAAATGAAAAATTTGAGTAATGGTAAATTGGATGAAGACTTATTGAAGTCTCTTTGGCTTCAGTAATCTCAGCCTGTTGTCTTTGTGAATGTTGGAATTGAAAAACTCAAATGTCGGACAAGATATTGAAAGAAGCTATTTGAAATAAATGTATATATCAAAATCAAAATCAAAATAGCAACACAACTAAAGAAAGAATAATATAACATATTTTTTTTTAAACCGCCCATTATTAATTAGGAGGCCTCAAAGTCGACTGATGAAAATGGTACTAGTGGAAGTTCTTCAGAGTTCTCATTGAAAAGAACTAGAAGTGAGAGAATGATAAGATTTCTGGTTCGATTCCTATAGTTTTAGAACTGCGTTTGTGCCCGGAAATCTCAGGGTGAGTCCGTTTGAAAAACATCCAAGTTCTGAATAACTTCACTGTTTTAACTTCACCTTAAAAGTAGATAAAAAGAAGTGATCACTTACTTAGAAACTGGCCAAAATTCGTAACCAGCCGGACATTGGTATAAGCTTGGAGATAGTCGCCCTCCTAATTCCTTGCTACACTTATAAAATTCTTTACATGTGTTCTTCAGAGGATATGCCGTTTCCCCATTGTAACACATGTTTCGTGCTGGACGAACTGAAATCTAAAAAAAAATAAAACAATTAATTAATAAATTGTGTAAATTGTTTGTTTTCTAAGATTAATTTATTTACCGAGTTTTCTCGTCTTGATCCACGACTCTTGAGGAAAGAAGGAGGCGCCATTGGGGCTTGACAATCCGTCTGTTGAGATGGCAAACATTGCGTTTGCTCTTCGTTGTATACAGTGTTATTAGGACAAGAAAACGTTAATACTTGAATATTCATTTGTTGTTCATCGGTTGTGCATTGGTAGAACATGTTACAATATTTGGGATGACGTCTGAATCCGGTTGGACAAACTAGAGCCATTTGACCTTCTTTTAATGGTGGGCAAGTTCCTTGTTGTGATGACATATCTGTCGTTGTTGTGGTCTCTTGCTCTGTTGTTTGAGTTGTTTCTTGCCCTGTTGTTTGTGTTGTTTCTTGTCCGGTTGTTTGTGTTGTTTCTTGTCCGGTTGTTTGTGTTGTTTCTTGTCCGGTTGTTTGTGTTGTTTCTTGTCCAGTAGTTTGTGTTGTTTCTTGTCCGGTTGTTTGAGTTGTTTCTTGTCCGGTTGTTTGAGTTGTTTCTTGACCGGTTGTTTGTGTTGTTTCTTGTCCGGTTGTTTGTGTTGTTTCTTGTCCGGTTGTTTGAGTTGTTTCTTGTCCGGTTGTTTGAGTTGTTTCTTGACCTGTTGTTTGTGTTGTTTCTTGCCCGGTTGTTTGAGTTGTTTCTTGATTTGTAGTCGTTGTTATCTCTTGCCCAGTAGGTACTAGAGTAGTTGTTTCTTGACCTGTTGTTTGTGTCGTTCCTTGTCCTGTGGTTTGCGTTGTCGTTTCTTGTCCAGTGGTTTGCGTTGTCGTCTCTTGAGACTTTGTTGTAGTTTCTTGGTAATTTATTGTACCTTGTGTAGTTCCTGGTGATGAAACATTTTCGCCTTGAATTGTTGTTGTTTCTTGAACTGAATTTGTTGTAGTTTCGGAAGAAGGCGTGGTGGTTGTTTCTTGGAATATTGTGGTTGTTTCAGATATTGGAGTAGCAGTGGATGGAATATTCGTAGTTTTTTGCTCTTCACTTGTTGTTGTTTCAATAACTGTAGTAGATTTAATAGTAGTAGTAGTCTCTTGTGTTACAACTGTTGTGGTCTCTAGTGATGTGCCGGAAGTAGTTTCTTCATGAGTAGACGAAGTAGGTGGAAGTGAACAATCCCTTGCGGGATAAACAGACTCAGGATGATTACAGACATTTAAACTTGGGTCATAAATTGTTCCTTCTGCACAATCAAAATGATAAACAGAAAACTTATGGGGTGTATCCTTTTGTTCTCCACCCTCATCCCAATCAACACATCGATAAAACTTTTTGCAATCCGATGGATGTGGGTAATAACCAGCTTTGTCACATCGAATAGCCGATGGCTTAGGCTTTTGGTCACATCCATTTGTTGTACCCGTTTCACTTGTGCTTGAAGGAGTTGTAGAAGATGGTTGATTTGAAGTAGGAGGCGATTGTGGGGTTGTAGAAGCCGGTTGAGTTGAAGTTGGAGGTGCTTGTGTCGAGCTCATGCTTGTTGGTGGTGCTTTACTAGAAGAAGTGCTTGGGTTTGGATTTGGAGTAGATTGTTCCATGATTGGGGTAGTAGATTCAGAAGTGACAGTTGAGGGCTCACTTGTTTGACTAGCAGAGCATCTTCCTTTAGTGGCCCAAGGATGGTTACAAGTAAGACTATGTTCATCCCAAACAGTACCTTCTCCGCAAGTAAAATCATATTTTGTATATGAACCTTGATCAGTTTCCACGCATCGATAAAATTTTTTGCAGTCATTGTTATTCCCATAAAAACCTTCAGATTTACATTTATCAGTTCCATCAGGAGAGGGCCTAGCAGGTTTCATTGGATTCGTCTGAGAGGTTGAGGGATTTTCAGAAACTGATGGACTTTGAGTTTGTTCAGGATTCATTGTAGAAGTTGAAGAAGAAGGAGTTGGAGATTCTGTTATCGCAGTTGTTGGATATTCATTGGGAGATTTTGTTGACTGATTAGGTTCTTTAACTTCATTTGAACCGCATTTTCGTTTAACAGCCCAAGCATGGTTGCATGCAAGAATATCTTGATCCCAGAGAGTTCCCTCTCCGCACGAAAATTCATATTTCGTCAATTCACCTTTTCCATTATCAACACATCTAATGAATTTTTTACATGAAGTAGGATGTGATTGGAAGCCTTCTGATTTACAGTTTTCCGATGAAATTTCATTAGAAGAACCATCTTCAGGTTCCATTGGTGTAGTTCCTTGACTAGGATTTTGTGATGATGGAACATTCGTAGTTTCCCCTGGAGTCATTGGTTTTGTTGTTTGACTGTTATTTGAATCTGTGACCTGCTGAGTCGGTTGTGAAGTGGGCGTTTCAGGATTCTTTTCACCTTCCCCTACAGGCTTCATAGGTATAGTGGTTTGCTCATTTCCTTTTCCACATTTGCCCCTGGTAGCCCATGCATGATTACAAGCCAAAATATCATTATCCCAAACTGTTCCAGGACCGCATTGAAATTCATATTTTGTGTAACTGCCTTGTCCTGAAGATACACATCGTATAAACTTCGTACAACTCTCAGGATGTGATTTGAAACCTTCCGAGGTACATTCTGATGAAGTATGCATAGGTGTTCTGAATTAGATGGATTATTGCAATCAGGTTTGTTTTCAGTGCTAGATTGACTTCCAGATTGGCCTGATCCTGGTTGGTTATTATTTGATCCTCCTTGAGTGATGCCAGAATTTTGATTGTCTGTTTCTGAGATTTCATTATTTGTGATTTGACCTGATGTACTTTGTTGATTAGTGCTTCCACCAGTTGTGGATGAAGTTTGTTGACCATTTGAAGGCTTCTGTCCACTAGAGTTCTGTTGATTATTATTGCTTCCGCTTGTAGTTTGTTGATTGCTACCTCCATTTGTAGTTTGTTGATTGCTTCCTCCACCTGTAGTTTGTTGATTATTGCTTCCACTTGTAGTTTGTTGATTATTATTTCCAGTGTTGTTGTTTGCTGATTATTACCTCCACTAGTAGTTTGTTGATTGCTTCCTCCACCTGTAGTTTGTTGATTATTGCTTCCACTTGTAGTTTGTTGATTGCTTCCACCACCTGTAGTTTGTTGATTATTGCTTCCACTTGTAGTTTGTTGATTGCTACCTCCACTTGTAGTTTGTTGATTGCTACCTCCACTTGTAGTTTGTTGATTGCTTCCACCACTTGTAGTTTGTTGATTGCTTCCACCACTTGTAGTTTGTTGATTGCTTCCACCACTTGTAGTTTGTTGATTGCTTCCTCCACTTGTAGTTTGTTGATTGCTCCCCACTTGTGGTGACCTTGTTGATTGCTTCCTCCACTTGTAGTTTGTTGATTGCTACCTCCACTTGTAGTTTGTTGATTGCTTCCACCACTTGTAGTTTGTTGATTGCTTCCTCCACTTGTAGTTTGTTGATTGCCACTTGTGGTTGAACCTTGTTGATTGCTTCCTCCACTTGTAGTTTGTTGATTGCCACTTGTGGTTGAACCTTGTTGATTGTTATTACTTGATGTTTGCCCACTTGTAGTTTGTTGATTATTATTTCCAGTTGTTGTTTGCTGATTGTTACTTCCACTCGTAGTTTGTTGATTATTATTTCCACTTGATGTAGTTGAGCCTTGTTGGTTGTTGTTGCTACTACTTGTCGATTGTTGACCACTTGTAGTTTGTTGATTATTTCCATTTTGATTTGTCGTCGATGTTTGCTGGTTATTGCTACCACTCTGTGTTGTTGAAGTTTGGCTGCTACTTCCGCTTGAACTTTGCTGGTTATTGCTTCCACTCTGTGTTGTTGAAGTTTGACTGCTACTTCCGCTTGAACTTTGTTGGTTATTGCTTCCACTCTGTGTTGTTGAAGTTTGTTGATTACTACTTCCGCTTGAACTTTGTTGGTTATTGCTTCCACTCTGAGTTGTTGAAGTTTGTTGATTACTACTTCCGCTTGAACTTTGTTGGTTATTGCTTCCACTCTGAGTTGTTGAAGTTTGTTGATTACTACTTCCGCTTGAACTTTGTTGGTTATTGCTTCCACTCTGAGTTGTTGAAGTTTGTTGGCTACTACTTCCGCTAGAACTTTGTTGGTTATTGCTTCCACTCTGTGTTGTTGAAGTTTGTTGGCTACTACTTGCTTGAACTTTGTTGGTTATTGCTTCCACTCTGTGTTGTTGAAGTTTGTTGATTATTACTTTCATTTGAACCTTGACTTCCACTACTTCCACTAGAAGTAGATGATTGTTGATTATTATTTTGACTTGATGAACTGGATTGCTGGCCACTACTCGTAGACGATGTTTGTTGATTATTTGAAGTACTTCCTGATTGTTGGTTATAATTATTATCTCCATTTGCGGTTGTGGATGTTTGCTCTTGTGAAATAGTTGTAGAGGAAGAATTTGAAAATTCATTATGATTACTGCTTTGACTACTTTGTTGATTATTAGTAGTTCCATTTGTCCAAGTAGTTGTTGAACTACTGCTGGTAGAACTACTACTTGACGAAGTACTGGATGAAGAAATAACGGTTGTTTGTGTGTCACCAAGAGGAGTGGTTAAAGTTGAACCTCCTCCTCCTCCAGGAGGTACAGTACTCTGGGTATCTCTTCCACACCTTCCTTTGACATCCCAAGGGTGATTGCAAGCAAGATTTCTCTGATCCCACACTGTTCCTGTACCACATGAAAAATCATATCGCATATATCCATTTTTATCGTTACTTACACAACGATAAAATTTGGTGCATGAGGACGGATGCTCAAAAAATCCTTCAGAATTACATTCACCCTTTCCTTCAACTGTATTTGTGCCCTCATTTGTTATTTCATTAGATGAAGGAGTGCTATATTCAGGGTTTTCAGGGGGTTTAACATTTTCGGTTTCTGAAATATTTGGAGGTTGTTCAATTGGGGCAGTAGTTGAGGTTCCTTCATTTCCTTGATTTGATGGCCATTGGTTGTTTGAATTTTCTGGTGTCCCCTCGGTCTGTTCATCAACACCCTGCTCTCCTGGTTGCTCAGGTCTTCCACCAATATTGTCACCAGAATTTGAACAAAGACTCTTTTTAACTGCCCATGGATGATTGCATGAAAGATTTTCTTGATCCCATATTGTTCCTTCTGAACATGAAAAATCATATCGAGTAAAACTACCTTGGCCATTTTCAATACATCTGAAAAATTTGTTACAAGCCGAAGGATTTCCATAGAATCCTTCTGACTTGCATTTATCTTCATTTCCTCCTTGTACCTCTGATTCTCCCCAACCGCCTTGACCTCCAGGAAATCCAGATCCTTCTTGTTCACCCCATCCTCCATCCCCACCTTGTCCACCTTGACTGCCAGATCCTCCTTGTTCTCCCCATCCAACATTTTCACCTTGGCCTCCTTGTCCTTCAGATCCTCCTTGTCCTCCGGTTCCTCCTGAACCTCCTTGACCACCAGAACCTCCTTGACCTCCAGATCCTCCTTGGCCAATAGATCCTCCTTGGCCACCAGATCCTCCTTGACCACCAGATCCTCCTTGACCACCAGATCCTCCTTGACCACCAGATCCTCCTTGACCACCAGATCCTCCTTGACCACCAGATCCTCCTTGACCTCCAGATCCTCCTTGACCTCCAGATCCTCCAAAACCTCCAGATCCTCCTTGGCCACCAGATCCTCCTTGACCTCCAGATCCACCAAAACCTCCGGTTCCTCCTGAACCTCCTTGTCCACCAGATCCTCCTGGACCTCCAGATCCTCCTTGACCTCCAGATCCTCCAAAACCTCCGGTTCCTCCTGAACCTCCTTGCCCACCAGATCCTCCTGGACCTCCTGATCCTACTGAACCTCCTTGTCCTCCAGTTCCTCCCGATCCTCCTTGACCACCAAATCCTCCAGAACCTCCTTGACCTCCAGTTACTCCTGATCCTCCTTGATCACCAGATCCACCTGGGCCTCCTTGTTCACCCCATCCTCCATCTCCACCTTGTCCTCCCCAACCTCCATCTCCACCTTGCCCTCCCCATCCTCCATCTCCTCCTTGACTACCTTGACTTCCAGTTCCTCCCCATCCACCATCTCCACCCGGACTTCCAGTTCCTTGAAAATTATTTGAGTCACTTCCTTGTCCTTCTTGATTTGGATTATTTTCTTTGGAACATGGACCTTTTTTAACTGCCCATGCATGATTACAGCCCAGAATATCTTGATCCCAAACAGTTCCTTCTCCACAAGTGAACGCATAAGCTGTCAGTTTTCCTCCTGCAATTATAAAAAATTTGGGATTAATGACAAGGCAGCCAGAAAGAAGTTTCTATATAAATGAAATTCCCAAATTTACGACATTTCTGTTAAAATTTATTTGTCCATCATCACTTCCTCACCCGAGATATTAAAAATTCAATTATAAATTAAAATATAAGAGGGATATTACAATAATAAATTTGAAAAAAAAAATAAATAAATAAAATAAAATAATAATAAGAAATCGATATTAAAGCTATTTTATATTTATAAAAAAAAAAAAAAAAAAAAAAAATTATAAATACATGCCATAAGACAAAAGATTTTTTTAACTGACTTATCTCATGGGATGATATAAATACAGAACATACCTTGATTTCTAAAGAGAGCAGAATTTTCTTGATCATCTACGCAACGATAGAATTTTTGACAATCATACGGATCTCCATGGAAACCACTCGAAGGACATTGAAAGGTAGTGACTGAAAAGAGAAATAAAAGTTATTACCCTAGAAGATACTTCACTTTTATTTAAAATTAATATTTAATTTGTATTGAATTTTGGCGTGAGGAGCTCATGCTGTATTCAAAGGAAAAGAAGTTAACCTTCACGACAGCGGAGGCGCCACCGATCGAGAGCGCCTGCTTCTTATGCAACATGGTATACAGGCACGATTGATTTGATGCCTATGTGCATGCTTATTTATTTAGATGGATTATTACTCACCAGATTGAGCCAATGTCTTGAGTGGCAATCCGGTCCATGCAAGAGTGACGAAGAACATCAGCAGTAGCTGATGCTGCACCCGTGACATCTGCAAAACAACCAAATGTTGATAAAAAAAATAGCAACAGAATATCTACTTTAGAGGCTAAAAAATATATTAATTAATTTTTATAACACTTTGGATTAGGTCCCCATTTTCCTAAAACGTCACTCAACAGATGTTAACTACCTTATTTATTTATTTAACCTTACTCTGCTCTACAGCTCGAAGCTAATTATCGGGCAAGTTACAATAATATAAGGGAATGGAGAAAAGTAAACCAGCGACGTTAAAATAATTTATGCCTAACGCAAACCATCCTGATTGCATCAAGTTATACGATTGTGGAGCGTTTTAAAAAATTATAAAATACATGAGAAGTCTTTCTATATATGGATGGGACAACATCTGAAATGATACAATTATTTGCGTCTAAAAAATAATTAATTTTTGAATTTTAAAAAAAATCGTTGGAGCAAATTTTGAGAAAATCGAAAAAAACTGAAAAAGTACATCAGTAAAGTACTAGTACTCTTTGGCCGATTTTGATTAAAAGCTTATTTTTCCGGTCCCGGGGGGTGTTTAACTTTAATATAAAATTTCAACCTCGTAGCTCAATTCCTTCATGCTTAAAATTGAACACACACCCACACACCCACCCACCCACACACAGACAGACCATGTCGCGAAAAGCACTTTTTTGGATTCAGGGGACCTCAAAACGTGAAGATCCATCAAAATCTCGACATCGAATTTTTGACATGAATCCAATACTTTCTCTCTATATATATATTACATATATACATAGGTAAGAGAAAGTAAAAAAGTTTTTGTATATATTGAATTTCAAATTAATTTTTTCTTCTTATCTTTGCTAAGTTACAACATTTATATTTTATTGATTTTCGAATGTCTATAATTTTAAAGTGTTGAAAATTCCCTTTTTTCATTCAAAGTTTGAAGGCTAATTTGTTCTACATAAAAATAAAATGTTGAAACTTTATATGTTTTTGTTTTATTTTATAAAAGTTTTAAATATCAAATGATTTTAGAGATAAAAAAAAAAAGAAAGAAATAAAAATTCTCTCGCTATTTAGTAATTCAGAAAGTATTGGAAATGTTGCTAGCGTTGGTGTTTTTTTATGCTTTAGTGATTGCTCCAAATGTTTTATGTATCAATCAAAGAATTCTGCCAAAAAGTCGGCCAAGGAACTTCACGAATCTTGTTGGATTAATTTCACAACATTTCGATGATAAGAGATTGACGGTAATTTTTAAGGATTCCAAATATCCATTTGAGAAAGAAATAATGGAAGAGATGAACAAAAACTGGATTGCAAATCCGAAAAACAAATTCATAAGCAAATGGAGGGATTTAGAAGATGATATTTATAATTTTCTACTTTTCAATAGTGTATATGCAACCCATAACCCAATTTCCAACGAAGATAAGGTCATCATGTATTTCGATTTGCGCTCTTTCAAGACCTCAACATCAGAAATTAAAATGCACAAAGAGTTAAATAAGAAAATTAAGGAATACAGAAAATATACATGGTTCTGTTTCCGTTGTTTGTACGTTTTTGAAGATCAAGATAAATTTGATATCTGGATACGAGAACCCTGGAATAAATATAATCCAAAGAAGATAAGTGATATTAAGTATGCTTATTTCAACAGGAAACCGAACATGCATCAAACGCCTATAAAGATTTCTTCATCATTGAACAGTTTCACTGATCGCCAAGACCTTAAATCAGGCAAATTTGATGAGATTAAAAAACATATAAAAATAAAGTTCAATTTGAGTGAAGCTGCTAAAGGTTTCAAAGTATTTAATCTACTTGTGCCAGAAGAGCCATATATAGGAGAAGCTGATAGTTTACTTAAAATGACAACAATGATTTCAATGTGTATTGTTACAAAGAAAGGTGATTTTATCTCTCCGTGGATGGCGATCATTCGGTCTTTCGACCAGACCGTCTGGTTAATGATTATTACTAGCTGGATAGTCGTCTCTGCACTCTGGTATTTCTTATCAAAGAGAAAGAATTCATTCTTCAAAAGTTTGACCCAAATTCTGAGTTTATTCGTTGGTCAAGGAGCAGATTGGGTTTTCAGTCTCTCAAAGGATCTTCTCAGATGTTTTATTCTTATCGTGTTAGTCAGTTCAATCATCTTTTCCAATGGATTCCAATCCATGCTCATTTCCAATCTACTCAATCCTGAAAGGCAGGCACCAATTAATACATTCCAACAAATGATAGATTTCAATCTCACCATTAAATGCAAATATGAATCGTTCTGTCAAAATAATCTGTTTGAGACATTGAAAAACAAAACTCATAGACAATTGTGGCAGCACTATCAAAAGACAGATCGCCAGAATGGTTTGTATTACTCAAATATAACATTGGATGATGTTTCTAATAATTCCTCGTTAGCATTCATAACTACTTGTGAGAGTATTCGGTATTCAATGGAACAGATACCGAAACTCAAAGAATCTCTTTATATTATTTCTGAAATCGGAACATATCCTGTTGGAATTGAAACTAGTAAATCATATTTCCCATTTTATAAACATCTCACTAAAATCATGGACTCTTTTTATGAGAGTGGAATCGCCCAATGGTTGGATCTTTTTGCCGAACGACAAACTCACTTTAAAAAATTAATTCAAGAAAAAGACACAAAGAAAATGAAGATATTAGTCCTTGAAGATCTTAAAATTGCTTTTCTAATTTTATTCATTGGTGAAATGGCTGCAATTATTGTCTTCATTTTGGAAAAA